>OX459097.1:22731204-22813704 GCA_949775045.1 Metridium senile | reverse complement strand
TCTAGCCACTGCAGTAAGAGAACCAATCTGATTCGTGATGGGAGACTCAATTCCTCTTAGCAGCATCTAAAACACCAAACACACAAACAGTGATAAACCCTTTATTGCAAAATGCTACTGTTTCTAACATAATTACCATATCATAAGTTTTTTCTCCCTATGGTAATCAAGTTTTATACATTCTGCTTCTAAGCTATGGAACTCACTCCCTACAGAAATCCGGAAGCCAGACACTTCAAATACATTCAAATCTAGACATATTGTTCTTGTTTATTCATTTTGTTTATGGTTTTGTAAACACATCTAGAGATTTTTATTTGCGTTCTTAGTACGTATTATTATTTATTATTATTAAGTTATAAATTGTTATCAAACACCTAGATGCATCCTATGTACTAGTTAACTCAATAAATTACATTCTTATTATGCATACCTCCATGCCATATATTTGTTCACCATTGGTGGGTGGATGAAGTCTGTCTGTCTTTAGTATCAATGATATGTACAGTCTTGAGTTGTTGAGGTCTTTGTTTGGCTGAAAAGGGTGATAAAAATAAGATATAGAGAAAACTGTATTGTGATAAGCAAATAGGACTCGTCACTAACATAATCATTTATCCATCCATTCATTAATCCTTTATTTTATTCATCCATGCAATCATTAATTCATAAATTCATTCATTCCTTCATCTATCCATCCATCCATCTATTAATTTATCCATTCATCCATGCAACCATTTATTTATTTACTCATTCATATATTCATTCATGCATTTGTTGATTCATTCATCCATCCATCTATTCATCCATCTATCCATTCATTCATTCATTCATTCATTCATTCATTCATTCATCCATCCATTTATCTATTCATCCATTCATTCATTTATTTATTCATTCATCCATCCATTCATTTATTTATTCATTCATCCATCCATCCATTTATCTATTCATCCATCCATTCATTTATTCATTCATCCATCCATTCATTTATCTATTCATCCATCCATTCATTTATTTATTCATTCATCCATCCATTCATTTATCTATTCATTCATCCATCCATTCATTTATTTATTCATTCATCCATCCATTCATTTATCTATTCATCCATCCATTCATTTATTTATTCATTCATCCATCCATTCATTTATCTATTCATCCATCCATTCATTTATTTATTCATTCATCCATCCATTCATGTATCTATTCATTCATTTGTCCATCCATATACTCATCAATCCAATCATTTATTCATCTATCCATCTATCCATTCATCCATTCATTAATCCATCCATCTATTCATCCATTCATCCATCTATCCATTCATCCAGCCATCCATCCATTCATTAATCCATCTATTACAGTACATTACATTTGTCAATCTTTTCCTAGGTTAAAATCACCTTGACAAGTTCCAAGTGGTACTGATAGAAATGCTTTAAATGAGACAATGGTATCTCATATTCTACTAACAGTTCTTTGCTGGGATGATCAGCAATACTGATGATCAACTCTGAAAACACATACATACAGACACATAGCATTAACGTACCATAGTCATCTTGTGTGTCACATTTATTGTGGCACTCTTTAATTGTAAATTTTGTGTGTGTGTGTGTTCTTTTTCTCTGTTGTTAGTTATTAAAAACCCCATTCATTTCATACAGATATAGATGCAGCAGGGATGGATCTAGGGGGTGTCCCTTCAGGTACCGGACACCCCCTAGTGCCACAATTACCCCTATTTTCTTTAAGACATTTAGGGACCAGACACCCAGGGCTAACACCTTAAGAGCCCTTTATTTTCAATTGGGACACCCCAGCTTCCCATCCTCAGATATAGATATTGATAATCATAACTATAACTATAATTTTTTTTACTCTCACCAAGCGCCATATTGAAAAGATTCTGATTTTTTATTATTCTTTGAGCACGAGAGCGGGCTTTCTGTTTTGTATTTGTTTGAATATGCATGGATGGGATTCCTGTTGCTTTCTCTTTTCTCTTAAAACTTATGCGGCGTCAGAGAGTGTAGTATACAACTCCTTGCAATATCTCATGCATTGGAAAGTTGCATGCGATTCTTAATTCTGCACAACAAACCATCCACCACAGGAAGCCCATCCACACGCTCAAGCCATGTAGTAAAGCTATAGCAAAGTATGGGATTCCTGTTGCTCTTTCGAAAGATTGTGCGGTGTCAAAGAATGTAGTATACATACTCCTTGCAATATCTTGTGCGTGCGAAAGTCGCATGCGATTCTTGATTCCACACGACAAACCATCCACCACAGGAAGCCCACCCCTATGCTCAAGTCAAGTAGCAAAGCTGTACATAGCAAAGTATTTTTTCAACAGGCGCGCAGTAAAAAATAATATTCTTCGCTTAAACAAAATCCTCAGATAGACTTGTTGGGCTACCTGTGTTTTCACATATATTAACAGTCCTGTAGTGTTTTTTAATACCTTCATGTTGTAGATTGTCTTTAGAGTATTCAACCAGCAGTACTTCATTCCATGTTGGACTGTGTGTAGGATGTATTGCGGCATGTGTAACGGACTGTGATTGTAGATTACGGTCATGTTCTCTTCTAGATTTCCTTTAGACAAATAATAATATTAATAATAATAAATATATGTCTATATATTAAGTTAAAAGAAGAAAAATATGTATACTGCTAATTGCAAGAATGCTGTCTTGTCTTTTGTAATCATCATCTTTTTCACCAGCACCACCATCATCATCACCACCACCACCATCATCACCATCATCATCACTATCAACATTTGTCATTACCATCACTATCACCATTACCATCACCATCATCATCATCATACCCTATAACATATGGCTGTGGTGTCTGTCCGTCTGATTTCACCGGAAGCCCAGTAGCTGCATGGATTAACACAGTAACCTCACAGTACCCCTCACGGGGAAGATAACTACCACAAAGATGACGGGGGTGGGCTGGGGAGCTAGTTGTTCCAAGTGGAGGCTCTGTTATCTGTTACAAATTTACCGTTTTCATCATTAATTGAATAGATTTAAACATTTACCTCAGAATTCAAATAGAATAGAAAGACAATAATATAGAAAAATCCAGCAAACAGGTTCCCATTTAAATCTGTACTTTCCTATTTAAATCTGTACTTTCCCATTTAAATCTGTACTTATGCAGATTTAAATGGGAAAGTACAGATTTAAATGGGAACCTGTTTGCAATAGAGGGATTTCAAGTCAGCCATGTTTGTGGTCAAAACAATGGAGCTTTTCTCTCAAGGGGGCTCTCATCTGATGAACCTTGTCATTCAAAAACTTTATTTTGTACTTGTACTGTATTTTGGCCCACAAACATGGCTTCCGCAAACTCCCTCTATTGTTTTAATTATTACTGCGGTTTTCCACTTTCTGCGAACTCAGACATTCCCACAACTAATTGTGAAACCCGTTTTTAGCTGCCGTCAATCAAAACTAAGAAGTAGGTACGTTTTAAATCCTTGATTGACGGCAGCTAAAAACATATTTCATAACGAGTTCGCAGAAAGTCGAAAACCTCAGTAAATGAATTGATTGATGGAGATCGAGTTTAATGAATGGACAGGTTGATTTCTTTTAGGGGAAACTGCAAACAGAAAAAAAAGAGGTTTTGTTTTTTTGCACTGTCTGAGGTTTTACATGGGAACATCAGTAAAACAACTATTTCCCAAAAAGAAATGCTTGCAATGCAGGCTAATGGATGGATGGATGAATGAATGATTGATTGGTTGAACGAATGAATGAATGAATGACATATGAATGAATGAATGAATGAATGAATGAATGAATGAATGGATGAATGAATGAATGAATGAATGAATGAATGATGGAATGAATGGATGATTGGATGGATGAATGAATGAAAAAAAAAGATGGCTTGTATGTCTTGAATAAATTAATGAATAATTCAATTTAATGAATGGATGGATGGATGGATAAATGCATTACTAGGGATTAATAAAAAAAATGACCAAATTTAAATGAATTGACCACTTAATATTGAGAGGAAAAATGAATGTGTGGAGAGATAAATAATAGTTACCATTCCAGACATAGGTGTGGATGGAAGACTGTCTTGCTCTGGAGAAAATACAGTACTTGGCCCAGGCTCATTTGGAACTGTCAGATAAAAATATATCTATAATTCAGGGCATCTGAAAAAGTGTGAGAGTGGGAAATGTTCCACACTATTTCCGGAAAATCACACCGAATCGCACTATTTATCGTTTTCTGCACTTTTCGAAAACTTTCTTCATTTTGCATCAAAATAATATTAATAATAAAATATATGCAAATTAGCATTTCCGCACTTTTCCGCACTATTTGCTAAAAATTTCTGCACTTTCCCAAGTATTTTCCTGCACTTTTTCAGATACCCTGATAATTCTAACAATTATAATTAATTTGTATACTAATCAATTCAGTATATTATCTCCCAGGTTAACATCTTACCAAGATCCATGCAAATTCCTGGCATGATCTTACAATAAAGAGGGCCCTGAAGGGGTAAAATGGGAGCTGGGATTGGCCTTATTTTTGACTGTGAAAATGGGATTGGATGTACTGGGACTGGGATTTACAAATATAAGAACAATAGAAAACGGGAATGGGATTGAAAACTGATGGGATAATGGGATTTTTGACTGTTTTTTAGTCCATATTATATAATAAACTGGGAAATGGGATTCAGACCACCCAACCCCTCCTTCAGTTTAGTTTAGTTTAGTTTAATAGAGTTCGTCATAACGAGATATTACATAACAATATTTGTATGAACAGGTGAAAATTACAGGACGAAAATCCCAATTGACAATTTAAACCTACAAAAAAGTAAAACATCAAATAAACAAAGTTAACAAATATTTAAATAATTAATATAAACAGAAAAATATTTTAAATCTATGGTGACCGATACGTTGTTAATTTATTTGAGTAGAGAATTTGGAGTAGATTTTTGAAATTAGATAGGCTATCAACGTTCTTTAAGTTCGAGGGGAGACTGTTCCACAAAGTTATAGTTCTGGGAAAGTATGATTTACGGTAGTAATTTTGTTTGTGATGTAAAAGAGGTCTATAGTTCGAAGGGTCAAAGTTCCAAGTAGAGTATCTTGGACCGTAACTCCCCCTCCAGGACCCTAACCCCCCCCCCCCCCTCCTTTCAGGTCCCTCAAAAAAGATCTTGGATGATGTTACCAGAACCTGGAAATTAGCAACTGATTAGGAAAAATTGTGCATAATATATATAGACTTACGTGTAGAAATATTAGCTGATGGTTTCTTTGAGAGCTTTGCTTTCTTTGCTGGCTTTGGTGACTTCTTTCTTTGCTCGTTCTCAGTCCTTAGCTGGCCCTTTAGCCACAGGGATCCCATATTTACATACACACCACCAACCTCACTGTCTGCAGTGAAAACTAACTGTTTTTCCATCTTGTACAGTTCTTTGTTATCGTTTGAAGTTTCTCGGAGGGTCGATTGGAAGAGGGTGTCATTGTTTGGGTAAATCATTAACATGGCTTCACCACATTTTTCCTCCTCTCCTGATGCATCTTGGGATAGTTTGTATGCCTCCACAATCAAGTAGACATCATGCTCTATAAATCCTTAACCAATAAACATTGTAATAGGTCACAATTAGGCATTTTTTTCATAATACATAGTAAATACATTGTATACACTTTATTGTCTGGTTCAACAGAAACAACACAATTAACCCCTATTTGCACCAGTCCCTCTCAGCTAGCGAGTTTCAATAAGAACTCCCATCCACACTCCATGTGCAGTGTTTTATAAAGCTTGTTGTTGCAATTCAATGAGTTATCAACTAACAAAGAGCTATCAATTTATAACACTGACAGTAAAAAGTAACTTAACTTTACTGACAATTCAAGCTTTAGCTCTTCATTGGAGTACACAAAAAAATACAGTAAAAACCTGCATATAAGAACACCCATTTTTGGAGTTCAGGCTGATTCTGTTCTTATTTAACGGGTGTTTACTGAAAAATCAGCCTGAAGGTGTTCTTAAGGTGTTCTTAAAATAAATGTTTCTAAAATATATATTACTATATATCAATGTGTAAGTTCAAAAATGTTATTAAAAAAAATCTTGACTGCAATAATAATATCAAAACAGTAGAAAAATAAATTATTGTCAGGTCAGGCTAAATGGAGTCTGCTACAGTTTAAGAACACTATAAGTCTTTTTAATTTTTCAGGCTGATTGTGTTCTTATTTACATGGTACTTAAAACACCAAAATTCAGGCTGGGTGTTCTTAACCCACTTGTTCTTATATGCGGGTTTTTACTGTATGGTATATGAGTTTTTATTATTGGAACATTCAACAATCATTACCTGGAGGCAGATGAAAACACAACTTTAAATCACCAACATCTATCGGCAGACTGAGATCCTCCTGTTCATATTGTTCAGATCCATAGTATGGCTCACGATGAGGTGTCTTGGAGTTGTTTATAAACAGCTTCAGATCATTCTGTTTTTCTATGGATCCCTGCAGTCTTATGTTGATATAAAACTGGCCAGTGATGTTGAAGAGGACTTGTTGTAACTCAACGGTCAAGTACAGAGGGATGTCCATTGTAGACATAATTATGCTGCTGACTTAAACAGAAAGCATACATTGTACATTATATTAAGACCAAATCAAAATATGGCGTCCAATTGCCCTATTTCATTATGACGTCACAATGTGTTTACAGTGGGGGATAGAATTGCCGAAAAAAATGGCAATTTCAACTAAATCTTCCTTCTCCTTGGAAATTGAGCTTCATATTATCTAGATTTTATGTATGTTATGTGTCTCTATGTTTATACTTTCATATTTATGGCATTTTGTTGTCATTTCTTTCCTCTCCGTCTTATAAGCAATTTAATTGCGTATTCTCATATTGTTGTTATGAATCTGTCCCCCACTGGCGTCCATGATCCTTAGCGTTAAGACAATAGAATGTTTTGATGTGACGTCATAGTGAAATAGGGCAATTTTACAGTGCGAATCAAAAAATCGTGGGCATTCAGAATTTTTTTGGAAACAACTATATCACCGCAAGAAGTTTGACTGATTTGTAGTATGATAATGTTTTTGTAGTTAGAGTTGTTTGTGAGTTGTTCAACGAACAATAAACGATTTCTAAAATATTTCTAGTTGCCCACAGTTTTTTGATTTGCACTGTATTTAACTATTGTTCTTGACTGGCTATAACCTTGTTTTCACATGTATGCAAGGCTAGCCAGTCAAATTGGATGCCATATTTCGATTCTGCCATATAAATTGTCCAGTACAAACGTTGTCACATTAAAAAATCTATTTATATTTGATTAAATTAAAAAGAATTAAAGCAAAACTGTGAAAATTATGAAGAAAAATAACCCAGCACAACCTTGAGGGGAAAAATTATCCTACACCAAAATAATTACCCACCCCTTCCCCCCAAAGATATATATAAGCCACACGGTCATTTAATAAACATGCATGCATATTGTACAGTAGTTAATTTGACATTTGTTAATTATCAATTGAAAAGAGGCAGGCATATTGTGTACAAATTTGCAAAGAATAAAGCTTAAATTTTGCGATTACTAAATACTTTTTAAAAAAACAGAATACAAACACCCTTTTTTCGATGGTTTTCAGAATAGAATCTAGCGAATTCAACTTAGAGCTGAATAAACCCCTTTTCGTGTCCATGACTACAGGTTCCCGCAAGAACGTCAAATACCAAAATACTGACTAGAAATACTCTCATTTCCAGTTAGAAGTTTGAAACTTCAATAAAAAGGGAGCAAATGTCACTTAGATAGTCTATGGAACTTACCAAGTACGGTTTCAGGCCAGAATAACAAGAGAATAAACACATAATTTTGATTTATAAACAAACGCCATCTTTACAGCCGCCATCTTTGTTTTGGTAATACCGCTGACTAAAGCACCGAGGCTCGTCTTTGATAAATATTTATCAGTTTATTGTCAAATATTTGCTAACAAACATATTATATATTCAAAAATAAGAAAATGCATATTTTTGAGGGTTGGATAAGTAGAACTTTGGAATAATACTTATTTTTTATATCATCATCATCATTACCATTACCATCACCATCACTATAATCATCATCATCATCATAATCATCATAATCCTAATCATCATCATCACCATCATCGTTATAATTAATATAATCGATTATAATCACGACATCACATGACTCATACGCCCGGATCCTCGAATATTTAGAAAATTTATCGGGATGTTTTTCTTTTTTAGCTAACCGCTGTCCACAAACATTGCATTTTTACCGGCCTCCATTTTCGCTGCAGTTTTCATTGAAACTCGAAACCAAAATACGAAAATCTCTTTCATTAGTAATGAACGAATTGGACTTTTTCTGATACTTGAATATTCACAAATCAACGTTTGAAATATTTATTATCTAGGCTAAATTGTGAGGCCGTCATTTAGCAAAGACTGTTACATGCAGAAGAGGTACCCTGCCGATTCTCCTTCATGGCTGCCATTCGTCTTCGTCTTCAAGTAGCTGTTTTCGCTCTGGGATATTGAGCTCTATTACTTCTCAAAATGGCGAGCGAAGAAGCAAGCAAGCAGCTGCTAAATGTAGCTAATGGAGAAGCGAAAAACCGGTCTTCGTCGGTCGACGAGTTGGTCGAAAAACTTGAAGAGCAAAATCGGTAAGCTGATGTTGATTTTAATTTTCATCAGTCGTATTTTTACTCTGGCAAGCTTTTGTGAAGCAGAATGCTCAAGCGTTTGTAGCTTGAAAGATGCTATTGCGACAGACAAGTTCATTTTCGTTTTGGGCGATTCGCTGTGCTTCCTGTCAGTCATTTTGTGTTACATGTAATCCTTTGCCTAAATGCTCCTATAATGTTTGTGAAAATATATCGTTATAGACTAAAATGTCGACCAATATACAAAATATCGCATGAGAAATTGATTTTGAACAGCTTCAAATCAAGGTCACGTTTTGAAATGTTCTTATTCGGGTTAAGACAAATCTCGTTCAGTGGGAAATCCATTTAAGCAATGTCTATTTTTTTTCGCATGCGAGGTGAAAAGTCAAATCTTGGGGGTTATTTATTTAGTTGTGTATAGCTGAGTGCTGTTGATTTTAACTTTGTTATCAATAACATTAACATTATCATCAATTTTGATTATCATTGCATAATTACAATTATCATTTGGTTAATTATCTTCATCATCACTTCATTTTAATCATTTTATTTTTGCTTAATTTTCGTTTTTGAATTTTCATTTTTTTTAATAAATTCAATTCTATTTCAAACTTGCAATTATAAAATATTTGAAATACGACTTGCATTCTGCTTGTTTGGCTTTCATGTTTATATCAGAGGAAAGAGACGACAGTGAAAACGATCAAAAATATTTTATGAATTTCAAGCTTTTGTCTAATACTGTGATATAAACACTCTGGGAACTGTAGAGCACTTGTGAAGTTAAATAAAAGACACACTTGGCTACGCCTCATGATTCTTTACGACTTCTCTCTTGCTGTACATCTCCCAGCATGTTTATATATTTGTAAAGTTCATTGTAATGAGGTATTGTTTCCTTTTGTGTTAGATGTTTCTGGTTGAGTGATACTGACTGAATAGTCACTAAATAGAAACTATTAGTTAGTAACTACATTTTTACCACAACTACCGATAATCTCACAATCTGATTGGCTGATTTGCCATTGTAATAAGAGACAACGGTGCTCATGTTAACATATCACGCAAAGCTGAAATCTCATGTTCTGAGACGAACTTTCTCAATTTTATGATTTTATTGTGGTTAAAAAAAAAACAACTTGAATACTGTATGTGGTTGCACTGTCTGTGCATTTGTCTACAACAATATTCGTCATGACAGCTAGTGCTGCGCGTCGTGAGTCCACAACATTTTGACCACTGTCATGACGAATGTCGTTGTCGGTTAGAGTACAGACAACGCTAAACCACATTCGATTTGCTAAGTATATTGTGAATCTTTATTTCATGATTTTAGTGTTTCGCTCTAATTTTAGCAACAACTTTTAACACAAATTGTTAGTATGATTATGAAAATGAATAGAAAACATGCATAGTGTGCAGCTTCAAAGTATGCTGGGATTTCATAGTTCCATTCAGTGACCATGAATAATAGTTTCAAGTCAAGGTTCAACTTGATGCACATAATTATGCAAAACTATATATATATATTTTTTTTTGTTTAGTCTCTAATTCCATTGTTTTCTTTTGTGTCTATTTGACTATTACACCTTGACTCAGTATTTAATTTTGTTTCACGGGTTGAATTATGTCTTCACAAGCTATTTTGTATTTTGCAAAACTATAATTTATTATGTGCACCTCCACTTGGAAGTATTTTTCAAGGTCGTTGAAGCAGAACAGTGAAAAGGACTTATGAATTAAGTTAAGTGCTTCTCAACACTTCTTGAGTGTTCTAGCTGACATCTCCAAGTGTTTGCTTAGATGCATACACCATGGAAAATATAGTTTTCTATTTCTTTTATAAAATATAAATTGACATAGTTGATCAACATGCTCTATACTCTCATAAAGCAAGCACCTGGACCAATAAGAATGCATGATTCATTATCAATTTTAATTTATAAATAGTAGTTAATAAATTATTTAAGCGTAGTGGTGTTAGGCGACATTGTTATATAATAAACTAGAGAGCATAATACCTGTCTGTAGAGTGAGGCCCTGTTAGGGTTTTAGGATTATGGATTATTAGGGGTTTTTAGAGCAGGGATATGGATTATTGAACCAAAAGTTTAAGGATTATGGATTATTTTTGCAGCATTTAGGACCAATTGAGGATTTAGGATTACTCGTTTGTAATTTATTTTTGGTAAATCATTTAGTTACAATTTAAGACTACCGATTATTTATGAACTTCAATCAGGATTATGGATTATTCAGAAACCCCCCCCCCCCCCCCACCCTAACAGGGCCTCTAGAGTAGTTCAGCAATAGGCTCTTTGCAGCTAGAGGTCACATTAACCACCTACTTTAAATCCATGAGCTGTGCCAAAATATCCAGAAAATATTGAAAGTGTATTTCGGCATTAGCAAAACTTTGAAATTGCAGATCTTGATTCTAAATAAACTAAATGCCATCTGGGCAATCACTCAGGCATCAAATAAGCCATGATGTTATTGTTGCTAGGAACGCCTGGAACCTGACCCTCCAATAGCTGTTATTACAGTTATATGCAAATGATTTTGAACAATGGGTTGAAGTCGAGGCTTTCGGGTGAAAACAATAGGTTTGCCCGAAAGCCTCGATTTGAATCCATTGTTTGAAATCATTTGCATATAACTGTAATAACAGCTATTTGAGGACCAAGACGACGATGACGAAAAAAAAGAACCATTTGCATTTTTAGACTCAGGCTTTTTTGTACATGGAAGCCCAAGTAATAAAAAATGGCAAAGAACGCAAAATGGGATATTAAATTTGTTATCGAATGATTTGAGTGACAAATGTGAAACATTGTTAACAGGTTCCCATTTTTAAAAATCTGTACTTTCCCATTTAAATCTGTACTTATGCAAATTTTGTTGATGTGTGCTAAACACACAGATCAACCAATCAGAGAAGTTCACTTCAGAAATAATATACTCTGATTGGTTGATCTGTGTGTTTAGCACACATCAACACAATTTGCATAAGTACAGATTTAAATGGGAAAGTACAGATATAAATGGGAACCTGTTTATTTTACATGTAAACACCATTAAAAGTAATCATTATCACCACCATATCATGATCACAAATATGTATGAACATCAGCATCACCTTCTTTATTGTCATCATCACAATCATCATTATAATCATAATCATGACCATCATGACTCACCATTTTTATCATCATCATCATCATCACCATTATGCATCCATACCCCGGGGGGGGGGGGACTCCCTTAAAAATGGCTAGGGGTGCTCGACAGACATTTTAGGGTCAAAAATAAGACCCTCGCGTACCTTTTAGGGTCTGAAATCAGTATCTGAGTTAATTTATGCATACCTTTTAGGTTTTTTTTCAAAACCGTCCGTCGAGCACCCCTATCCATTTTCTAAGGGAGTCCCCCCCCCCGGGTCCACACCATAACACCTTATTATCACTAGTCATTATTGTTATTATTGTCATCATCATATTGACTATCATTATGTCATTGGCACCACCATCATCCTTACCATCATCATCATCATTATCATCATCATCATCAGTACCACCACCACCATCCTCATTATCATGATTATCATTATCATTGCCACCACCAACATCATTATCATCATCATCATCATCAGTGCCACCACCACCATCACTATCATCACCATTATTATCATCATCATCATCATCATCATCACCATCATCACTATCAGCACCATTATTATCATCATCATCATCATCATCATCACCATCATCACTATCAGCACCATTATTATCATCATCATCATCATTATCATCACCATCATCACTATCAGCACCATTATTATCATCATCATCATCATTATCATCACCATCATCACTATCAGCACCATTATTATCATCATCATCATCATTATCATCACCATCATCACTATCAGCACCATTATTATCATCATCATCATCATTATCATCACCATCATCACTATTGGCATTATCATCGTCATTATCATTATCATCACCATCATCACTATTGGCATTATCATTGTCATCATCATTATCATCACTATTGGCATTATCATCGTCATCATCATTATCATCACCATCATCACTATTGGCATTATCATCGTCATCATCATTATCATCACCATCATCACTATTGGCATTATCATCGTCATCATCATTATCATCACCATCATCACTATTGGCATTATCATCGTCATCATCATTATCATCACCATCATCACTATTGGCATTATCATTGTCATCATCATTATCATCACTATTGGCATTATCATCGTCATCATCATTATCATCACCATCATCACTATTGGCATTATCATCGTCATCATCATTATCATCACCATCATCACTATTGGCATTATCATCGTCACTATTATTACTATTTTAAAAATCTAATAGATTGCGTGACATTCATCGAATTGTAAATATTTAACAAAAGGTCACGCTTCAGCCAACACAAAGCAGAATACGGCTCTAAATGCTATCAAATTACAAAATCTCGGTAATTAATTAATCGAACAATCCACAAAGACATCCATTTTCTTCGACGAGTATCAAGCCGATGGTCATTGAAATGAAGGCGGTTGTTCATGGATTATAATACAGCAAATAGGCTGATTAGTCGTGTCAAATAGCAAAATGAAACGGCAAGACGCCTCGAAGAAATCTAGAAGTCTTCCTAGGTAAAATGTTTAAACAGATTTTAAATAACTCTAGATATGTTGGAATATTGAATCACAGATACATAAGAAAAACATCATATCAATATTGTAGTATTTCATGTAGAAAATCTAGAAGTCTTGAGGTAAAATGACTATTGTAATCATTTTGATATAGAGATAATACGTTGTTTAAACAGATTTTAAAGAACTCTAGATATGTTGGAATATTGTATCACAGATACATAAGAAAAACATCATATCAATATTGTAGTATTTCATGTAGAAAATCTAGAAGTCTTGAGGTAAAATGACTATTTTAATCATTTTGATATAGAGATAATACGTTGTTTATTTTATAAACAGATTTTAAATAACTCTAGATATGTTGGAATATTGTATCACAAGTACATGAGAAAAATATCATATTAATATTGTAGTATTTCATGTAAGAAAATCTAGAAGTCTTTCGAGGTAAAATGACTTTTTTAATCATTTTGATATAGAGATAGTACTAGCAGTTTCAGTGCTAGTCAGGGTCGTTCCATACCGAATCTTCCTAGCCAGTGGCTAAATTCAACACACTCACTACCTCGACATGAAATATTTAAGCGTATAACTCTGGTCACTCTGATTTTTGCGCAGGAAAAGACGGAGAAAAACCCTTGTGACATGAAAGAGAACAACACATCACACAAACTCGTTTTACTTGTCTCCCGAGCCGGAATTAATCGAACACAGTGGTTAAAGGCCCCGGGGGGGGGGGGGGGGGGGGGGGGGGGGGGGGGGGGGGGGGGGTACTCCCTCTATCCAAGTGGTAGGGGTACCTTTTAGGGTTAAAATATTTCCAGTGCGTACCTTTTAGGGTCCATTTAGAGATTTGACTCAAAAATCAGTTTTAAGGGCCGTTTTTACTATGCTTTCTTTGTATCTGAGCGTACCTTTTAGGGGTCATTTTCAAAATCTCCGCCGATCACCCCTACCACTTGGACAAAGGGAGTACCCCCCCCCCCCCCCCCCGGGTTAAAGGCCATTGTTCGAATCTGGCAAAGGTTCCTTTACATTGGGGGTGTTCTAAAAACATTCAACTACTAACAGAAATATAGAATTTTAGCAGTTTTCTGTTCGTTAGATTCGAATTGTTTTAAAGTAAAAAGAACATTTGTAGTATTGTGAAACGTTGAGATAGTTGTGACCTGTTTCGCTTTCTGCTTATTGAATGAATTAGATTACTTTGATAGAGAATTGTATAACTCAGTAGGTTGATTGTTTACATCCTGTGTACCTTTGAAGTATAGTAGGACATTTCAGTTTCTCATAGTGCCTTCCTTCCAGCTTTTCTTTTGCTATTTTTGTTCGTAATTTCGTTTGCCCTTACTTTCTTCCTACCTCTTTTCTTTAATACATTACTCAATGCCTTGCTTGTTTGCATGCTTACTTACTTGTTTGTTTGCCTGCGTGCTTGCTTGCTTGCTTGCTTGCTTGCTTGCTTGCTTGCTTGTTTGCATGCTTACTTGTTTGTTTGCTTGCGTGCTTGCTTGCTTGCTTGTTTGCATGCTTACTTGTTTGTTTGCTTGCGTGCTTGCTTGCTTGCTTGCTTGCTTCCTTCCTTCCTTCCTTCCTTCCTTCCTTCCTTCCTTCCTTCCTTCTATCCTTCCTTCCTTTCTTCCTTCCTTCCTTCTTTTCTTCCATCCTTCCTTCAGTTCCTCAAAATGTTATCGCAATCTTTTCCACAGATTATTAACCAACGATTCTCGAGCATTGACTGTTATTCCTGATACACCAAAACGATGGTCAATACCAGAACCCAGCACACCAGAAACACCAGACAACTATGACGAGGTGATGATGATGATGGTGGTGGTGGTGGTTGTGGTGACGATGATAATGATGATGATGATGATGATGATGATGATGATGATGATGATGATGATGATGATGATGATGATGATGATGATGATGATGATGATGATGGTGGTGATGATGATGATGGTGGTGGTGACGATGGTGAAAATGACGATGATGATGATGACGACGACGATGATGATGATGATGACGACGATGGTGACGATGATGATGACGACGACAATGACGATGATGATGATGGTGACGATGATGATGATGGTGATGATGATGACGATGATGAATATCACGACGACGATGACGATAATGATGATTATGGTATTGATGACGAAGTTCATAATGGTGATGATGATTATGATGGTGATGGCGATGGAAGTTGACGACGATGATGATTATGGTATTGATGACGAAGTTCATAATAATGTTGATGAGGATCATAGTAATGATGGTGATGACGATGATGGTAATGATTATGATTACGATTATGGTGGCGATGATGAAGATGATGGTGACAATGATGACGATGAAAATGATAATGATAATGACGATAACTACAACTGTATTTAATAGATGTCTATAATCCTATCGTAGGTCATAGATGAGGGTGATGTATACCTAGAATGGGGCGAGCTGATGAAGGACTGGGACTACGCTGTTCGCAAGAAGCCAAAGAATGTACGTGATATGGTCAGGAAAGGAATACCTAACGCTCTCAGGGGACTGGTGTGGCAGCTACTTAGTGATGCTAGAGATTCCCCTTTGAAAGATGAATACCCAAAACTAATAAAGGTAATGATGATGATGATGATGATAATAGTGATGGTGATGGTGGTGATAATGATGGTGATGATGATGATAATTATAGTGATGGTGATGGTGGTGATAATGATGATGATGATGATGATAATTATAATGATGATGGTTGTGATACAGTTTCTTACAGTGCTGCTAATTCAACCGGGGCCACCTTGAGTTTATTAGCCAATCACGTTTAATAATAATAATAATAATAATACATTTCTTATATAGCGCGCCCCATTAAATCTCGGTGCGCTTTACAAAAATAAAACGAAAAATGAAAAATTACTATGAGTCAAAAAGAAAAGTTTTTAACTTTTTTGAGCTTAAGAACAAAAGATATCTACTTTGTCTCCTTATCAGCCAATCAAATTATAGGCGCGAATTGACTTGACGGATCGTTTATGTCTGGTTCTTTTGCTCTTAAGCTCAAACGTGATTGGCCAATAAACTCGGGGTGGCCCGGGTTGAGTTAGCAGCACTGTAAATACTTAGCATTTCTATGCCGCATGGATAATAATACACTACAGAAACAAAAGAACTACGAACAAATTGTGGAAAAAAGTTCAAGACATCCTGGGAGTGGATAAAGAACAGGCCAGACGAATGATGATGGAAACAATGAACTTTAAGCATGGTTCGTGCTACTCCTTAAACTCCTTGAAAACTCCTTAGATTTGATTTACATTTTTAAGGGCACTTGAAAAGCCCTTGAATTTTAGAAAATCAGCAAAAACTCCTTAAAAACTCCTTGATTCTAGCTAAAGTAGGGAAAAATTCTAGTATTGCAAATTAAAGTTAAGTAAAAATTCTAGTATTGAACATCATTTCGTAAATTCGTAAATTTTCTTATATCAAAGCTGTCGCAAAAAGTGCTTAAAAATTAATTTTTGGTCCTTGAAAACTCCTCTAAAACTTAGATTTTGTTTACTGACATCAGCACGAACCCTGTTTAAGAGTTTACTGGAGCAGCGACTTCAAGATGATAGACTGAGATGATGATGATAACGATAATGATGATAGTGATGGTGACGATTACGATGACCAGTATGATAAGATGGCGATGTATGTTGATGAAAGTGACGGTGATAATGATCTTTGGTATATATATTTATATACAAAATTCTTCCTCGATTGATCTTTCATGCTTTTTTGGTCTGACAAAGGATTAAGTTCCGTTATAACCCTTGTGCTAAGTCAATAGATATCGTTGTTGTTTTTCAGACGAATTCTGCGTGTGAGCGTATGATCAGACGAGACATCGCCAGAACGTTTCCCGATCATTCGTTCTTTAAAGACAAAGATGGTGTTGGACAAGGAACGCTATTTAATGTTATTAAGGTAAACTATAGATGTAGAGCGAAAACACTAGAACCATGAAATAAAAACAAAATAGTTACTAACTAATAGTTTTTATTTAGTGACTATTTAGTCAGTATCACTCAACCAGAAACATCAAATACAAAAGGAAACAATACCTCATTACAACTTTACTTGTCTTTTATAGTAACTAATAGTCGCTAAATAAGAACTATTACACAGTAACAATTTGATTTTGTTTCATGGCTCTAGTGTTTTCGCTCTACAATCCTTGAATTGTTTATGAGTGACTTTCGTTAAAGGGTAACATTTAATAATTATTCAGAGACCGCGGCAAATTGAATATCGGCGAATTATAACCGAGAAAAGCTGTTCATTTGTTTGTGGATAAATGGGTAATCAGACTCCATTGCTGATGGGAAGGAGATGAAATCAGTGAGATGAGTATTGCTATAGGTTAATAAAGTTGTTTGTGGATAAAGGGGTAATCAGACTCCATTGCTGATGGGAAACAAACCGCTATAAAATGCACAGTTTTTATCGTAGTATTTTATTCTTCTGGAAAATTGTTACGTTATTTAGGACCATACTTTGAATAGAAATCGCAAACAGCCAGGGTTTATAGGCACTTTACAGTGCGAATCGAAAAACCGTGGACACACAGAAATATTTAAGAAATCGTTTCTTGTGAGTTGAACAACTCACAAACAATTCTAACTACAAAAAGTTTATCATACTACACATCAGTCAAACTTCTTGCGGTGATATAGTTGTTTCTGAGTTGTTCAACGAACAAAAAAATATTTCTAAAATATTTCTAGGTGCCCACGGTTTTGTGATTCGCACTGTAAGACAGATAAATGTGATATGAACTCATAAACGTACATATATGGTATACATGAATTTTGGTTGTAAGGTTTGGCAAACCCAGTTTAACATTACTCTTCAGGGGTTAAGATGTTAAACTGTTGTCATTATGTTAGATGACAAATGTGTTTCATAACTTCAAGGCCCGGCTCGAAGCTCAAAGCGCATAATGGGCTCGAATGAACCCAATAACGGTATATTATTATTCACAGGGTTCGTGCTACTCCTTAAACTCCTTGAAAACTCCTTAGACTGATTTGATTTACGTTTTTAAGGGCACCTGAAAAGCCCTTGAATTTTAGAAAATCAGCAAAAATTCCTTAAAATCTCCTTAATTCTAGCTAAAGTAGGGTAAAAATTGCAAATTAAAGTGAAGTAAAAATTCTAGTATTGTACATCATTTTCGTAAATTCGTAAATTTTCGTATATCAAAGTTGTCGCAAAAAGTGCTTAAAAATTACTTTTTGGTCCTTGAAAACTCCTTGAAAACTCCTTAGATTTTGTTCACTGACATCAGCACGAACCCTGTATTCATTCAAAATATTTGATTTTGCATAACATGCTAAGACTTACCAAATTTGGAAGACGTACTGCGTCAATCGTCCAATAACTGAAAAAATTATTGGACGACTTACGTCACACGCAGAGAGCGGGAAGTGGCTGCCTTCAATCCAGGACGGTTTTCCTCACTTAGCGAGGAAGAAATATGCGTTATATTGCAAGGAAAATATAGCAAAAACACAAAAATAATCAAAAAAAGGCCGCGAAATATTGTTCCGTCAATTATAATCGGGGAAGAAAATCTTGATTTGTCATTGTTGATGTATTAAACAATCATTGAAGAAGCGCCGTTTTGGATTTACACCTATTTCAAAAAAGGTTGTCATCGCCAAAAGCGATAGGCGATAGGCGATAGGTCATTCCAAGACCCAAGTGCACTATGGGTATAATCTAAAGTATCCACAGAAAAGCAGAAAAGCTGTGTCTTCTGGGCACATTTTCAGTCCTTTGACAAGCAATATAACTCTCCAGCGGAGATCGTTGTTTAGTGGAGCTGGCATGATTGAAAATTGCACGACTTAGGATTATACCCATAGTGCACTTGGGTCTTGGAATGACCTATCGCCTATCGCCTATCGCTTTTGGCGATGACAACCTTTTTTGAAAGAGGTGTATATAATAGGGTACAAATATTTTGAATGAATAAAAAAATAATTATTGGATGAGGCTGAGTGTGATATGAAAAATTATGCAAACCTCGGTAGGTGTTCTCCGCCTCAGTCTACGGTTTCGGCAGATAACACCATCCTTGGTTTGCATAATTATTCATATCATACTCAGCCTGATAATGATGGCAGGATGCCATCGAAACGTCGAATTATCCGCGTTGGTTTTTCTTTTAAATATTATATCAAAAGTCAATCTTATAAATACTCAGTCTCGTCCAATAATTGCTTTAAAAAAATTAAAATTTTTTGCCCAGGGACATAACGTATGACCACCTGGACGGTAATGGAACTCAGACGCATTGAGCCGGAATTCGCGGCCAAACCACTAAGCCTCTCAAAGCCGGCTAATTTATTGTTGTTCTATTCTAGGCCTATTCTGTGTATGACAAGGAGGTGGGTTACTGTCAGGGAAGTGCTTTTATCGTAGGAATCTTACTAATGCAGGTATGAGTCACTAATGAAGAAGATTACGACATAATATTGTAATTGTCAGCATCAAATTTATTTGTATTTACACTAATGTTATATATTTCTCAAGATGCCAGAAGAAGAAGCCTTCTGCGTTCTTGTCAAACTAATGATGGAATATCGTATGCGAGAGATCTTCAAACCAACAATGGCTGAACTAGGTCTTTGTATTTATCAATTAGAAAATCTACTACAGGTAAATATATATATTTGAATAGCCCTCCTTGTACTCTGACGAAGGGCTAAAGCTCGAAACGTCAGTAAAGTTAAGTCAACATTTTTTACGGTGTTACAAATTTCATTCTATTACCTATCGTTTATATCAAACACCGACGCAGCCTATACTAGGTTACTCGCTAGTTTCTATTTCTATTTTTTACGGTGTTACAAAGTTCATTCTATTACCTATCGTTTATATCAAACACCGACGCAGCCTATACAACACAGCGGTCAAACGACTACGCATGCGCGAAAAAACAGGTAAAATGATCCAGCACCAACCTCGTTCCCAGGCTTAATTTTCGCACGGACTCTATAAAAAAACGATAGATTGGACGACTTTCATCGCTTTTTTCTCAAAATATAAACAAAAATACAAAATTATAGACTCATGGTAGCTTTAAAATATAACAAAGGTTATGTACACGAAACTTCAAGCTTATATATTCAGGGAATTTCTTATAAATCGACTTCAAACACTTTTACAATCCAAAATTTAGGGCTGTGAAAATTTTGCCATGCATGTGTAGTCGTTTGACCGCTGTGTTAGCCTATACTAGTTTACTCGCTAGTTTCCATTTATTTGAATAACCATTACTCAGCCGTTCTTACATTAAATAGTTTTTGTGTTTAAGCTTGTTTACGATATTTGTTTCTTATCAACAGGAAACTCTACCTAATCTATTCGCTCATTTTCAAGCCCAGGTAAAACAATATTCTAACGTGCAACTCGCAACCACTGAGTCAGTAGAGTATAGAGAATCGCTTTATTTGATGTGATAATTGGTCGAAAAATAATTGTTGCTTGGTTGGTTTGTTTGTGTGTTTGCTTGTTGGTTGGTTGGTTGGTGCGTTTGCTTATCTATTTGTTTGTCTGTCTGTTCGTTCGTTTGTTTGTTTGTTTGTTTAATTGTTTAATTGTTTTTAGTTTTATTGTTTGTTTGTTTTTGTTTTTTATTGTTTGTTTGTTTGGCTGTTTCTTTGTTTAATGTTTTTTTATTGTTTGTTTGGCTGTTTCTTTGTTTCTTTGTTTAATGTTATTGTTTTATTGTTTGTTTGGCTGTTTGTTTCTTTGTTTAATGTTATTGTTTTATTGTTTGTTTGGCTGTTTGTTTGTTTGTTTAATATTTTTGTTTGTTTGTTTGTGGGTGAGTATTTTTCGTTCGTTCGTTCGTTTTGTTAGAAGGAAGCAAAATATTAAATCAAGCTAAATAGTCAATCAAACAAATTTAAATTAAGCATAACACATAGACATATTGTGCATTTTTTTGTGTATTCAAAGTGTGTGATTTTTTGCAGGGTTTCCACACAGCCATGTACGCCTCGTCGTGGTTTTTAACTCTCTTTTCGTCTGTATTCCCCCTCAACGCTGCCTTTAGAGTCATGGATGTATTTATCTCCGAGGTAAACTAATCAGTGAATTCCAAAATGGCACAGAAAACTGAATGTTTCTGCTCTCTGCTCTCTGCTCTCTGCTCTCTGCTCTCTGCTCTCTGCCCTCTGCTCTCTGCTCTCTGCCCTCTGCCCTCTGCCCTCTGCCCTCTGCCCTCTGCCCTCTGCCCTCTGCCCTCTGCCCTCTGCCCTCTGCCCTCTGCCCTCTGCCCTCTGCCCTCTGCCCTCTGTTCTCTGTTCTCTGCTCGTTGCTCTCTGCTCTCTGCTCTCTGCTCTCTGCTCTCTGCTCTCTGCTCTCTGCTCTCTGCTCTCTGCTCTCTGCTCTCTGCTCTCTGCTCTCTGCTCTCTGCTCTCTGCTCTCTGCTCTCTGCTCTCTGCTCTCTGCTCTCTGCTAGTGTGCTATCACTAAACTGTTTCCCCGTTGTTTTATCTCCAGGCACGTGATGGTCTGTTTCGTGTTATTGTCGCTATACTAATGCTCAGTGAAGAAATACTACTAGAACTTGATATGGAATACATGTTGAAGGTAAGAAAGAAATCCCCTGGGGGCACTCCCTTAGTCCCCAATTGTGTTCATGTCGTTTTTTCACCAGACAATTGGACCGTCATAAGACGATTTGTCTGTTATAAGACGATTTGTCCGTCATAAGACGATTTGTCTGTTATAAGACGATTTGTCCGTCATAAGACGATTTGTCTGTTATAAGACGATTTGTCCGTCATAAGACGATTTGTCTGTTATAAGACGATTTGTCCGTCATAAGACGATTTATCCGTCATAAGACGATTTGTCCTTCTCCTGGTGTCAAAACGGTTAATGTGTTGCTTTGTTACAGTATTTTCAGAAAGAAATGCCAGAGAAGTATGAGAAAGATATGGATACTGTCATGAAGGTCGCATCGGAATTTAAGTTTAACTCTAAGAAAATGAAAAGGTAAGTGTCCCTTTAAATTATCGATGATGATGATAATTATCAAAGTGATGATGATGATGGTAATCGTGATGACGATGTTGATAATGATTGTGATATCGTCATGACGATGATGATGCTGATGAATATTTGTTTGTGATGATGAAATGTTGGTGGTTTTAATGATAATGCATAGTGGTGATAAATATGATTTTTATTTTTTTATTTTATTTATTTTTTTTTTTTTTTGAATACATAAACAGCACATCATTTACAATTAATGAATACAGTACTATAAGTACTGTATTCTAGATTTATTCGATTTACAATTATTAAATACAGTGGAGCGAAAACACTAGAACCATGAAATAAAACCAAAATAGTTACTAACTAATGGTTTCTATTTAGTGACTATTTAGTCAGTATCACTCAACCAGAAACATCAAATACAAAAGGAAACAATACCTCATTACAACTTTACTTGTCTTTTATAGTGACTAATAGTCGCTAAATAAGAACTATTACACACTAACAATTTGATTTTGTTTAATGGTTCTAGTGTTTTCGCTCTACTAGGTACATTCATGTACTGTATCCTAGATTTTTGTTTTAATACATAATGTTACAATAAAACAGTGAACAATGAATACATAACGAAATCAATAAACAACAAACAAAACGAAACAGTACATCATTTACAATGTACTATGTGACTATAGTGACTATGATAATGATAACATAGAGGTTTTTTGTGTTGATGACGATGGTAATCATGATGATAGTGATGACGATGGTAGTGGTGATGGTTGTGATGATGATGGTGATCATGATGATAGTGATGACGATGGTAGTGGTGATGATAGTGATGACGATGGTAGTGGTGATGGTTGTGATGATGATGGTAATCATGATGATAGTGATGACGATGGTAGTGGTGATGATAGTGATGACGATGGTAGTGGTGATGGTTGTGATGATGATGGTGATCATGATGATAGTGATGACGATGGTAGTGGTGATGATAGTGATGACGATGGTAGTGGTGATGGTTGTGATGACGATGGTAGTGGTGATGGTTGTGATGATGATGGTGATCATGATGATAGTGATGACGAAGGTAGTGGTGATGGTTGTGATGACGATGGTAGTGGTGATGATAGTGATGACGATGGTAGTGGTGATGGTTGTGATGACCATGGTAGTGGTGATGATAGTGATGACGATGGTAGTGGTGATGATAGTGATGACGATGGTAGTGGTGATGATAGTGATGACGATGGTAGTGGTGATGGTTGTGATGACGATGGTAGTGGTGATGATAGTGATGACGATGGTAGTGGTGATGATAGTGATGACGATGGTAGTGGTGATGGTTGTGATGATGATGGTGATCATGATGATAGTGATGACGATGGTAGTGGTGATGATAGTGATGACGATGGTAGTGGTGATGGTTGTGATGACGATGGTAGTGGTGATGATAGTGATGACGATGGTAGTGGTGATGATAGTGATGACGATGGTAGTGGTGATGATAGTGATGACGATGGTAGTGGTGATGGTTGTGATGACGATGGTAGTGGTGATGATAGTGATGACGATGGTAGTGGTGATGATAGTGATGACGATGGTAGTGGTGATGATAGTGATGACGATGGTAGTGGTGATGGTTGTGATGACGATGGTAGTGGTGATGATAGTGATGACGATGGTAGTGGTGATGATAGTGATGACGATGGTAGTGGTGATGATAGTGATGACGATGGTAGTGGTGATGATAGTGATGACGATGGTAGTGGTGATGATAGTGATGACGATGGTAGTGGTGATGATAGTGATGACGATGGTAGTGGTGATGATAGTGATGACGATGGTAGTGGTGATGATAGTGATGACGATGGTAGTGGTGATGGTTGTGATGACGATGGTAGTGGTGATGGTTGTGATGACGATGGTAGTGGTGATGATAGTGATGACGATGGTAGTGGTGATGATAGTGATGACGATGGTAGTGGTGATGGTTGTGATGACGATGGTAGTGGTGATGGTTGTGATGACGATGGTAGTGGTGATGATAGTGATGACGATGGTAGTGGTGATGGTTGTGATGATGATGGTAGTGGTGATGGTTGTGATGATGATGGTGATCATGATGATAGTGATGACGATGGTAGTGGTGATGATAGTGATGACGATGGTAGTGGTGATGGTTGTGATGACGATGGTAGTGGTGATGATAGTGATGACGATGGTAGTGGTGATGATAGTGATGACGATGGTAGTGGTGATGATAGTGATGACGATGGTAGTGGTGATGGTTGTGATGATGATGGTGATCATGATGATAGTGATGACGATGGTAGCGGTGATGATAGTGATGACGATGGTAGTGGTGATGATAGTGATGACGATGGTAGTGGTGATGGTTGTGATGACGATGGTAGTGGTGATGATAGTGATGACGGTTGATGATGACGATGGTAGTGATGGTTGTGATGACGATGGTAGTGGTGATGGTTGTGATGACGATGGTAGTGGTGATGATAGTGATGACGATGGTAGTGGTGATGATAGTGATGACGATGGTAGTGGTGATGGTTGTGATGACGATGGTAGTGGTGATGGTTGTGATGATGATGGTGATCATGATGATAGTGATGACGATGGTAGTGGTGATGATAGTGATGACGATGGTAGTGGTGATGGTTGTGATGACGATGGTAGTGGTGATGATAGTGATGACGATGGTAGTGGTGATGGTTGTGATGATGATGGTGATCATGATGATAGTGATGACGATGGTAGTGGTGATGATAGTGATGACGATGGTAGTGGTGATGATAGTGATGACGATGGTAGTGGTGATGGTTGTGATGACGATGGTAGTGGTGATGATAGTGATGACGATGGTAGTGGTGATGATAGTGATGACGATGGTAGTGGTGATGGTTGTGATGATGATGGTAATCATGATGTTAGTGATGACGATGGTAGTGGTGATGGTTGTGATGATGATGGTAATCATGATGATAGTGATGACGATGGTAGTGGTGATGGTTGTGATGACGATGGTAGTGGTGATGGTTGTGATGATGATGGTGATCATGATGATAGTGATGACGATGGTAGTGGTGATGATAGTGATGACGATGGTAGTGGTGATGGTTGTGATGACGATGGTAGTGGTGATGATAGTGATGACGATGGTAGTGGTGATGATAGTGATGACGATGGTAGTGGTGATGATAGTGATGACGATGGTAGTGGTGATGGTTGTGATGACGATGGTAGTGGTGATGATAGTGATGACGATGGTAGTGGTGATGATAGTGATGACGATGGTAGTGGTGATGATAGTGATGACGATGGTAGTGGTGATGGTTGTGATGACGATGGTAGTGGTGATGATAGTGATGACGATGGTAGTGGTGATGATAGTGATGACGATGGTAGTGGTGATGATAGTGATGACGATGGTAGTGGTGATGATAGTGATGACGATGGTAGTGGTGATGATAGTGATGACGATGGTAGTGGTGATGATAGTGATGACGATGGTAGTGGTGATGATAGTGATGACGATGGTAGTGGTGATGATAGTGATGACGATGGTAGTGGTGATGGTTGTAATGACGATGGTAGTGGTGATGGTTGTGATGACGATGGTAGTGGTGATGATAGTGATGACGATGGTAGTGGTGATGATAGTGATGACGATGGTAGTGGTGATGGTTGTGATGACGATGGTAGTGGTGATGGTTGTGATGACGATGGTAGTGGTGATGATAGTGATGACGATGGTAGTGGTGATGGTTGTGATGATGATGGATGTGGTGATGGTTGTGATGATGATGGTGATCATGATGATAGTGATGACGATGGTAGTGGTGATGATAGTGATGACGATGGTAGTGGTGATGGTTGTGATGACGATGGTAGTGGTGATGATAGTGATGACGATGGTAGTGGTGATGATAGTGATGACGATGGTAGTGGTGATGATAGTGATGACGATGGTAGTGGTGATGATAGTGATGACGATGGTAGTGGTGATGATAGTGATGACGATGGTAGTGGTGATGATAGTGATGACGATGGTAGTGGTGATGATAGTGATGACGATGGTAGTGGTGATGGTTGTGATGACGATGGTAGTGGTGATGGTTGTGATGACGATGGTAGTGGTGATGGTTGTGATGATGATGGTGATCATGATGATAGTGATGACGATGGTAGTGGTGATGATAGTGATGACGATGGTAGTGGTGATGATAGTGATGACGATGGTAGTGGTGATGGTTGTGATGACGATGGTAGTGGTGATGATACTGATGACGGTTGATGATGACGATGGTAGTGATGGTTGTGATGACGATGGTAGTGGTGATGGTTGTGATGACGATGGTAGTGGTGATGATAGTGATGACGATGGTAGTGGTGATGATAGTGATGACGATGGTAGTGGTGATGGTTGTGATGACGATGGTAGTGGTGATGGTTGTGATGATGATGGTGATCATGATGATAGTGATGACGATGGTAGTGGTGATGATAGTGATGACGATGGTAGTGGTGATGGTTGTGATGACGATGGTAGTGGTGATGATAGTGATGACGATGGTAGTGGTGATGGTTGTGATGATGATGGTGATCATGATGATAGTGATGACGATGGTAGTGGTGATGATAGTGATGACGATGGTAGTGGTGATGATAGTGATGACGATGGTAGTGGTGATGGTTGTGATGACGATGGTAGTGGTGATGATAGTGATGACGATGGTAGTGGTGATGATAGTGATGACGATGGTAGTGGTGATGGTTGTGATGATGATGGTAATCATGATGTTAGTGATGACGATGGTAGTGGTGATGGTTGTGATGATGATGGTAATCATGATGATAGTGATGACGATGGTAGTGGTGATGGTTGTGATGACGATGGTAGTGGTGATGGTTGTGATGATGATGGTAATCATGATGATAGTGATGACGATGGTAGTGGTGATGGTTGTGATGACGATGGTAATCATGATGATAGTGATGACGATGGTAGTGGTGATGGTTGTGATGACGATGGTAGTGGTGATGATAGTGATGACGATGGTAGTGGTGATGGTTGTGATGATGATGGTAATCATGATGTTAGTGATGACGATGGTAGTGGTGATGGTTGTGATGATGATGGTAATCATGATGATAGTGATGACGATGGTAGTGGTGATGGTTGTGATGACGATGGTAGTGGTGATGGTTGTGATGATGATGGTAATCATGATGATAGTGATGACGATGGTAGTGGTGATGGTTGTGATGACGATGGTAGTGGTGATGGTTGTGATGACGATGGTAGTGGTGATGATAGTGATGACGATGGTAGTGGTGATGGTTGTGATGACGATGGTAGTGGTGATGGTTGTGATGACGATGGTAGTGGTGATGATAGTGATGACGATGGTAGTGGTGATGGTTGTGATGACGATGGTAGTGGTGATGGTTGTGATGACAATGGTAGTGGTGATGGTTGTGATGACGATGGTAGTGGTGATGGTTGTGATGACGATGGTAGTGGTGATGATAGTGATGACGATGGTAGTGGTGATGGTTGTGATGATGATGGTAATCATGATGATAGTGATGACGATGGTAGTGGTGATGGTTGTGATGACGATGGTAGTGGTGATGGTTGTGATGACGATGGTAGTGGTGATGATAGTGATGACGATGGTAGTGGTGATGGTTGTGATGATGATGGTAATCATGATGATAGTGATGACGATGGTAGTGGTGATGGTTGTGATGACGATGGTAATCATGATGATAGTGATGACGATGGTAGTGGTGATGGTTGTGATGACGATGGTAGTGGTGATGATAGTGATGACGATGGTAGTGGTGATGGTTGTGATGACGATGGTAGTGGTGATGGTTGTGATGATGATGGTAGTGGTGATGGTTGTGATGATGATGGTAATCATGATGATAGTGATGACGATGGTAGTGGTGATGGTTGTGATGACGATGGTAGTGGTGATGGTTGTGATGACGATGGTAGTGGTGATGATAGTGATGACGATGGTAGTGGTGATGGTTGTGATGACGATGGTAGTGGTAGTGGTGATGGTTGTGATGACGATGGTAGTGGTGATGGTTGTGATGACAATGGTAGTGGTGATGATAGTGATGACGATGGTAGTGGTGATGGTTGTGATGATGATGGTAATCATGATGATAGTGATGACGATGGTAGTGGTGATGGTTGTGATGACGATGGTAGTGGTGATGGTTGTGATGACGATGGTAGTGGTGATGATAGTGATGACGATGGTAGTGGTGATGGTTGTGATGATGATGGTAATCATGATGATAGTGATGACGATGGTAGTGGTGATGGTTGTGATGACGATGATAATCATGATGATAGTGATGACGATGGTAGTGGTGATGGTTGTGATGATGATGGTAATCATGATGATAGTGATGACGATGGTAGTGGTGATGGTTGTGATGACGATGGTAATCATGATGATAGTGATGACGATGGTAGTGGTGATGGTTGTGATGATGATGGTAATCATGATGATAGTGATGACGATGGTAGTGGTGATGGTTGTGATGACGATGGTAGTGGTGATGATAGTGATGACGATGGTAGTGGTGATGGTTGTGATGATGATGGTAATCATGATGTTAGTGATGACGATGGTAGTGGTGATGGTTGTGATGATGATGGTAATCATGATGATAGTGATGACGATGGTAGTGGTGATGGTTGTGATGACGATGGTAGTGGTGATGGTTGTGATGATGATGGTAATCATGATGATAGTGATGACGATGGTAGTGGTGATGGTTGTGATGACGATGGTAGTGGTGATGGTTGTGATGACGATGGTAGTGGTGATGATAGTGATGACGATGGTAGTGGTGATGGTTGTGATGACGATGGTAGTGGTGATGGTTGTGATGATGATGGTAATCATGATGATAGTGATGACGATGGTAGTGGTGATGGTTGTGATGACGATGGTAGTGGTGATGGTTGTGATGACGATGGTAGTGGTGATGATAGTGATGACGATGGTAGTGGTGATGGTTGTGATGACGATGGTAGTGGTGATGATAGTGATGACGATGGTAGTGGTGATGATAGTGATGACGATGGTAGTGGTGATGGTTGTGATGATGATGGTAATCATGATGATAGTGATGACGATGGTAGTGGTGATGGTTGTGATGACAATGGTAGTGGTGATGGTTGTGATGACGATGGTAGTGGTGATGATAGTGATGACGATGGTAGTGGTGATGGTTGTGATGACGATGGTAGTGGTGATGGTTGTGATGATGATGGTGATCATGATGATAGTGATGACGATGGTAGTGGTGATGATAGTGATGACGATGGTAGTGGTGATGATAGTGATGACGATGGTAGTGGTGATGGTTGTGATGACGATGGTAGTGGTGATGATAGTGATGACGATGGTAGTGGTGATGGTTGTGATGATGATGGTGATCATGATGATAGTGATGACGATGGTAGTGGTGATGGTTGTGATGACGATGGTAGTGGTGATGATAGTGATGACGATGGTAGTGGTAATGATAGTGATGACGATGGTAGTGGTGATGGTTGTGATGACGATGGTAGTGGTGATGGTTGTGATGATGAGGGTGATCATGATGATAGTGATGACGATGGTAGTGGTGATGATAGTGATGACGATGGTAGTGATGATGGTTGTGATGACGATGGTAGTGGTGATGATAGTGATGACGATGGTAGTGGTGATGGTTGTGATGATCTGGATGATCTTTGTTTGTTATGATGATGAAAATGATGGTGGTGGTGCTAATGATAATGCAAGCGCATGATGATGATAGTGCATGGTGATGCTTGTGATGTTGATGATGATGATAATGAAGATGATGATAGATATGGTGCATTGTGATGATGATGATAATGGTGATATTGATAGAAATGGTGCATGTTGATGATGATGATGATAATGGTGATATTGATAGAAATGGTGCATGATGATGATAATGGTGATATTGATAGAAATGGTGCATGATGATGATAATGGTGATATTGATAGAAATGGTGCGTGGTGATTCTTGTGATGACGATGGTGATGATAGTGATGATGATAATGCTTATGATAACAAAGACTATAATAACTGTGGTATCCCTGCCTATTCTAGACTAGAGCGAGAATACACTCGAGTCAAACACAAAGAAGCAGAAGACAACGAGGAGATAAGAAGACTGAAAACAGAGAGTAGATTACTGATGCAAAGAATTGACGAACTAGAACAGGTATCAATAGCACATCAACAGTTACAAAGTTACTAAAGGGCTCTCCACAAGTTGCTCGGGACAACTTTTCCGATTTCGAGCAACTTGTTCATTTTCGAGCAACTTTTGTTCTTTTTTTAACTTTTACATGAATTCAAACCAATTAGCAGGCCCAATAAGATCACTAAATGTTTTTGTTTCCTCCGATGTTTCAGATACTGTTTGACAATAGGCTTTACAGTATTTGAATACACAAATTTGTAAATACGATAAAAAATAAATACTCGCGGGGACACATATTTTCACATACATTCTACGTGTTATTCGAAAAAATACTCCAGTTTTGCGTTATCTAGCACCGCTGTACTATTTGACAAAAGGCGTATTTGCACAGGGATTCAAATGTGTTTTCTGTGGTTTAGCGATGATATTTGTCGTACTAAATAAATGGGTGAATATTTTTTACAACAAATCGAGGCTATCCCTGTGCAAATGCGCCTTTTGTCAAATAGAACAGCGGTGATAGACAACGTGAAACTTGAGTCAAACTCTTATAGCTTCTTGCAAATTTAATCGGGTTTTTTTCCTCAAGCTTTCACAGGTTATTGTTATGGTGAATGTCTATCATATGATTGCTTTCTTTTTCTTAAAACATCAATTGTAAATATTATGATAATAAGTGGCGGCCATTTATGAGAATGGTCTATCCTCATTTTTATATTATTGCGATTTTTAATCTTTCTTGTGAATAGCACATCGTTGATTCAGTAAAGAAAGTAGGCGATTCTTCTGGTCGTGACCCATTAGATTATAGTAATAATTTTTGTTCTGATTTTTGTTCTAGGAATGTTCTAATTTAGCAGATAGACTAATCCAGGTAGGTGACAGTAATCACCATTATGTATAGCCATATATGACCAACCTTGCAAGACCGCTTTACTATAGGTAGCATCATTATCATCACCATCATCATCACTAGCATCACACTCGTCATCATCATCATCATCATCATCATCATCATCATCATCATCATCATCATCATCATCATCATCATCATCATCATCATCATCATCACCAGCATCACACTCGTCATCATCATCGTCATCATCATCATCATCATCATCATCATCCATCATCATCATCATCATCATCATCATCATCATCACCACTATCATCATCATCATCATTATCATCGCCATCGTTATCATCGCCATCATCATCATCATCATCATCATCATCATCATCATCATCATCATCATCATCATCATCATCATCATCATCACCAGCATCACACTCGTCATCATCATCATCATCATCATCATCATCATCATTATTGCCATGATCATCACCATTATCATCGCTTAATTTACCAGACATCTATTGATTTTGATCTTACAAAATCTTACAATTGTCCATCGAGCTGAATTTAAATCACTATTATCATCATTGCAACCATAATCATCACCATCGCCATCATCATCATCATCATCACCACTATCATCATCATCATCGCCATCGTTATCATCGCCATCATCATCATCATCACCACCATCATCACCATCATCATTATCATCACCATCATCATCATCATGCATCATCACCACCATCATCACCATCATCATTATCATCACCATCACCATCATCATTATCATCACCACCATCATCACCATCATCACCATCATCATCACCATCATCATCACCATCATCATCATCATGCATCACCACCATCACAACCACCACCACCACCACCACCATCATTGTCATCAATGTTCTTCATTGTTATTTCTAGGGTCAAGTAACGCGTGCCCAGGAACAAGAAGAGATTTATGCCCTTAAGAATACACTAGCAGTTACTAAGCGACACGATAAAGATACTACATTAGCGCTGACTGAAGCCAATAAAAGAATAGAAGAACTTACTATGTTTAAGGTAGGCTATATACACCTATTTCAAAAAAGGTTGTCATCGCCAAAAGCGATAGGCGATAGGTGATAGGTGATAGATCATTCCAAGACCCAAGTGCACTATGGGTATAATCCTACTTTTCCTCTCAAAATATGACAGATCAAGGTATTTCTTTGTCTTTTATTCAAAACCATCTATGTTGTATTTTAGAATGATCCATTACTCGGCATTTGTGCTTGATATAGTATGAAAAAAAACTAATTTCTTATGTCATTCCAAGACCCAAGTGCACTATGGGTATAAACCTACTTTTCCTCTCCCCTCCTCCCCTCCCCAACTCGCCCCCAATCCACTCTCGCTCGTTTTATTAAAGTTAACATGTTCTGAATCCGGAGGGAAAAGTAGGGACTGCTCGCAGTCTAGCCAGGCCAACATTGTGTAGTGGGGGGAGGGGGGAGTGGTTTTAACAACAAATTTCAGCCCAAAAAGTACGCGCATTAATACGGTAGAGACGTAATGTCCCATTTCACTTAGTTTTTGCCGAGATTGTAACCCTACCCCCGGAGGAGGCTGACCTTATCTCTATGTAAACAGGCCCTTAATATTATATCATTTTGTTGTTTTGCGTGACATCTTGTGTGACATCTTGTGTGACATCTTGTGTGACATCTTGTGTGACATCTTGTGTGACATCATATCAGTCTTTGTTTCAATCGTTTTTGTCATTGTTCCATAGATTGTGTTGAATACGAATTGATATGAATACGACTAACTAAAACTTGTTAAGGACCATCTGTTTCAATAGTTTTTGTCATTATGTGTTTGTTCTGTTTGTTTCAGACCCATGTTCTTAGCGAGTTATCCAAGCGAGAGAGTAACGAGAAGCCGTCAGTACGAGATATGAAGATAATTGCCATGCAGGCCGAGATAGAGGAATACAGACTAAGACACGTTAAGGGTAATCAACTGATGGATGACATGGCTAGAACTATACAAGACTTAGAAGACCAGGTATGTAATAGAGCAATTTCAGTATGCTAATGACTTAAGTAGTGTAGCTTTAAGTAGCTTTAAATACCCGTAAAACGGAGCACTGATGGAGAGAGGGAAGTAAAATGAGCGCACCGTCGGCTCTCTGGAAGATTAGCTTCGGCTAAAGGGAGTTCCGACGTAAAATACTTTACTTTACTTTACTTTACTTTACTTTACTTTACTTTACTTTACTTTACTTTACTTTACTTTACTTTACTTTACTTTACTTTACTTTACTTTACTTTACTTTACTTTACTTTACTTTACTTTACTTTACTTTACTTTACTTTACTTTACTTTACTTTACTTTGTTTTACTTTACTTTACTTTACTTTACTTTAATTTGTCTTAACTTTACTTTACTTTACTTTACTTTACTTTACTTTACTTTACTTTACTTTACTTTACTTTACTTTACTTTACTTTACTTTACTTTACTTAGCGTACATAAATATCTCGTTTTTTCATTCTATCTGATAAATGGGCAAAATCTATTTAAATATTGATTCTAATACAACAGCCAGTTATGGTACTTTGTTTCTTAATTTTCGACGAGAATGCTATATTTATGCAAGCAATTTGTGATAGATATGTATGGTTACCTGTGCGAAGCTCATTAGCATGTTATTTTACTCATTAGCATGTTATTGTACTCATTAGCATGTTATTTTACTCATTAGCATGTTATCGTACTCATTAGCATGTTATTGTACTCATCAGCATGTTATTGTACTCATTAGCATGTTATTGTACTCATTAGCATGTTATTGTACTCATTAGCATGTTATTGTACTCATTACCATGTTATTGTACTCATCAGCATGTTATTGTACTCATTAGCATGTTATTGTACCACATGAGCATGTGCATATTGTCAAACTTACGCCACACCATAGTTTCGATCGTTTTTGAGCGTATTAGTGTGAATGGTCGAAAACGGTAGTGTGGACGCGAATCGATCGATGCGTTTTCAGATTAAACGAAAACGGATCCAAACGAAAATCCATTAGTGTGGACAGGGCCTGAATGAGCGCATGAGCTTGAAAATGACGTATGCTCTTTGTAACTGCACAGAGCACCCGCGCGCGTCTACAATTAAATTGTGCTCCCCCAAAATTTTTTGCTGCGATCATTTTGTTCCAAAACTAATTTTTTTCTTTGTATATTTTCAGCTATTTGCTCTTAAAAAAGAAAACAAAGATACAAAATCAAGCTATCCTCAAGTTACTTTTACCGGATCAGAGGGGAATACAGAAAATGGCCCAAGCGATAGGCCGCTATAGACAATGGGGGATTTCCATTAGATTAACAAATACAGTGACACCTATTAAGCGGCCATCTATTAAGCGGTCACCCACTATTATGAGGCCACAATAAAAAGTCCCAAATCTATTCCTATACCTATTCTACACCTCTATTCAGCGGCCAACCTCTATTAAGCGGCCACTTTCAAAAGTCCCGAGGGTAACCGCTTAATAGAGGTACCTCTGTAGTCCCCTTCACAGTTCCCTGCGCCATCTTGAAAGGTTGCCGAGCCTTTGCATCGAAGCGAGACGAACGTTGAGCTTGCAATGATAGAGACACGTGAATAATTGTCCTCAGCTGTAAGTGTTTAAAGGTCTCTATCATTGCAAGCTCAACGTTCGTCTCGCTACCTCTTAAGATGGCGCAGGGAACTGTGAAGGGGATTATTTACGCTAGTGTTAAGGCCCATTTACACTAGCAATTTTGTCGCGTGACAAGAGCTGAGATATCAATGGCGATTTTATCGCAGATTTGTCAACGCTACTTTGAACATGCTCGAAATTTAGTGCAACGTTAACTTGCTGCGATTTTCTGTCTCCTAAATTCGAGCGTATTCGAAATTGCGGCGACAAAGCTGCGATAAAATCGCCATTGAATTCGCAGCTCTTGTCGAGCGACAAAATTCAGTGCTAGTGTAAACGGGCCTTAAGAAAGCGCCATTGCGAAAGTCGAAGTTATTGTTTCTTAATGTGGACAAAATGGTATTTGCGCTTGGATGGTATTGGATGGCTGTGTTATTGTGAATTTTAATTGTTTCAAATTACTGTAAATATATCTGAACTGCCAGAATAAAAACTATAATATTAAAACTAGGTGTCTTTGAGAGTTTAAGATTCACGTTTACGGGAACGCCAAACGTCAGATTGGCCTTTGTAATATTGCTTTACTGTGTGACTCGCCGTACCGTAGTCACATTTTTTTATCTCAATCGAACCAATCATCAAGTACAAGTTCATATCGAGAGGCGGAGTTAACATCGATCAGAGGCGGAGGCTTTAGAAACTTTGGTGTCTGTGTTTGGTCCGATTGAGATGAAAAAATGTCAAAATAATGTCAAAAATTCATCAAAAGTTTTATTAAGTGACTACGGTACGGCGAGTCGCACAGTAAAAGCTTCAAAAAACATAAGACATATAATAAATATTATTATTATCATCATCATCATCATCATAATTATTATTATTATTATTGTTATTATTATTATAAACGATATATCAACCTCTCTTGTTCGGTCTGAATACGGAAAAATATCAGACCTCGGTCTTTTTTGTAAGACTGTCAAGACCTCGGTTTGATATTTTCCCTTACAGACCTCACGCTCGGTACCCTAGAAACTAGAGGGTTTCTTGATCTGTATGTCTGTGTTCATTATTTTCAAGAGAAACTCTCTAGCCAAACGAGCCTATTCTTTTGAATTCGCCGAGCCAATCAGAAGCGGAGGGTCGCTACGTGACCCCGACTTCTGATTGGTTTAAGTCTATGAAGATCTTTAATTGGATGAAAGCTGACAGCAAGATGTCCAGAAGTTTGCCAAGTTTCCAAATATGGCTATAATTGGCGGTGTCAACCAAAACACAAGGAAGTGAGATTCTAAGCTCTTTGGGCCAGGGGTTAGTCTCGTTGAATAACAAACCGTCAAATTTACAAACGCTAAAGCAAACGATAAAGCAAGGAGAAAATAACCCCTGGTACCCAGGGTACACGCTCGGTAATTAATAACTTCTTATTACCAGACTGAATTTTGAAATGTTCGTGTTTATTGACTATAGGTATTCTATCATTATCAATTTAAGGAAGAATCTCAAGTATTCATCGCTATTTCGAGATCTCTTAGACCTCAATAGGTTGGTTTTCATCAGTCTCGTCAGCTTCAGCTTGGTCTCCATATTCAGACGGTACTCCAGAAGTTTCTCCAGAATCATCTTGTGAATCTTGGCTAGTTGTGCCTGTGACAAACAAAAATCACCACTGAACTTCATATTTATTTCTTAAACTCATTAAGGCCTAGTCTGGGACCTAAACTCGCCTTAACTCGCAGCGAGTTAAGGCGAGTTAAGGCGAGTTAAGGCGAGTTAAGGGAAAATCAAAATTTCAATGCTGCGAGTTAAGGCGAGTTAAGGAAAAATCCCATAATTTGGAGTGACACTAAAAGAACATGACTTATATGTGTATATTTCAGCTTTGTGAGATGAGGTTAAGGCAATTCCCTGTGCATTATGACATTGAGTAATTTACTGCGAGCTTGTGCGAGTTAATGCGAGTTTGTGCGAGTTAAGGCGAGTTAAGGTCCCAGACTAGGCCTTCATTAGAATTCTGTGCCCGGAGTAGGCATGATTAACTCAATATATGGTGTATTTACTACTGCCTACTACTGCCGTTTTTGCAGTGTATCAATGCAAGCTTAACGTTCGTCTCGCTTCAATGCAAAGGCCCGGTTACTTTTCAAGATGGCGCAGGGAACTGTGAAGGGGACTATCACTTGAATAAGTTTTGAATTCATAATTGTGCTGTTTCATTAGCTTTTTTAATAGAAAAAAGCCAAGCTTTCGAACAACTTGCTCTTCATCAGGGCAAAACAAAAATGACAAAAAATACAAAAAACGCGCAATACATCAACATGCGCGTGCTACAGTGGAACGTTACAAAGCTAGCTCTAAACGAAAATATAACGTACAAAATTAAAATAAGCTGATGAAACAATACAATTATGAATTTAAACACGGCTTACAAACCTTTACAAGTTTCGAATTGTTTTTCTTTTGACTCGATCAGCTTCGGTTTAGTTATACTGTTATACTGTTTCTGTTATACTGTTACTGTTGTTTAGTTATACTGCGGTTTAATTTAGTTATACTGTTCATCTTATAAAATACTTACATTTACATTTAGCCAGGGTATTAAACGTCTCTTTGACAGTTTTTATCGACGGCTCTTGGCTGACATACGTCGTAAAAGGCTCACTAGCTATTACTTCTAGCTGGCAGAGGTCCTGTTCTTCTATTGGTCCCACTCCCCACGCAAACACATTTACGCCACTTTCCCTTAGTTTCTTGGATTCACTAGCTAAACGTTTGATATAGTCCTCACCGTTCTTACTGGCAGGTGTTTGATTCCCATCTGTCAACACTACACAGACCTGAAATCATTGAATAGTTCTCTTAACGGTTCTTGTCAAAAATCCTCCATCTCGATAGCATGTAATATATTCTTTATAATTTGACTACAGCCCGTGGTAATTAAAGGAATGTACACATTATCAAACAATTGAAACACTTCTTTACAGTATATGGCAGCAGGAGGTGTTGTAAGTCACGGGGACGGGGACGGGGACGGGGACGGGGACGGGGACGGGGACGGTCCCAATCTTGAAAGGTAGCCGGGCCTTTGCATTGAAGCGAGACGAACGTTGAGTTTGCAATGATAGAGACCTTTTAACACCTCGCCGGACAATTATTCACGTGTTTCTAACAATGCAAGTTCAAGGTTCGTCTCGCTTCGATACAAAGGCCCATGATGGAACTGTGAAGTAGAATATTTGAATGATGTGGTTAGCCTCACCTTTATAGCTTTTGCTCCTCTCATGCCACTCCTCGTTTGAAATACATCTTCTCTTACCAGTTTTAACGCTTTATCGATACGAGCTTTTCTATTAGTTCGGCCATCTTTTGTGGGTCTGTTTTTTCTTAGCTCGGTTAATTCTTTTAAGAAATAGTCATTTCTCTTTCTTCTTACATTGAAATAAATTCTAACTGAGGCTGTGCTGTCAAAAGTAACGACGGCCAGGTGAGCTTGTTTCACGGAGAATGGAAGTGCGGTGATCAACAAAGATGCAGTGCTGACCAGCTTTTTCCACTCTTCCCCGTCAATACTACCAGAATGATCAAGAACCAGTGCAAGATCGAGCGGACGGCAATCTGTTAAATAAATAATAGGTCATATACACCTACTTTCAGTAAGGTTGTCATACAAAAAAAACCGCCATTTGTACATGTCACAAAAAAAGTAGAACATTTGTACGTGATTTAGGTCTCGTCTACACGAATCCGATCCGGCTGAAACCGCATAGAAATATTTGCGTCCACACGAATCCGCGTATCCGGAGGATTCAAGTAAAAGTATGCGGTTTTGGTGACCGGATTCACTGGATTCGTGTGGACGATAGGCCGATTCGCATAAAAAAGTATGCGGTTTCAAAAGTATCCGGATCCGTGTAAACGGGGTCTTAGTGCGAAAGGACATAATTGAAAGACAAAAGAGAGAGTTCAGCTTGAGTGATCTTCTTTTGTCTTTTAATCCATTCCTATCCTACTAAATCACAAATTTTCTATTTTCTTTATGACAAATGTTACGTTCTATTTTTTATGACAACCTTATTGCAAGTAGGTGTAATGAAGATGGAGGTGAAACCACGATTATACATGATAAGTTTGACGTTCTCTGGCTTTTTTATTTCTTTAAGGTAAGTTTTGGACCTTCAACGCTAAAGTCAAGTTAGCTGGGGAGTAAACCATGTTGGATAAAACTGTTCTTTTAAATAGAAACTTAACAGTTACTGCAATTCTCCAGTTTCTAGTTCTTCATTGTGCATCCTATGCTTCGATAGCATGTGTCTTAGGGGCTGTTTATATGAAAGCGAGTTGTCCCTTCTAGCCGGGATAACTCTTTTATTTTGTATTCCCCGGAGGACCCAAAACAATAGAGTTATCCCGGCTAGCAGTGACAACTCGCCTTCATATAAACAGCCCCTTCAGCTTTTTTCTGTGGTAAGACAAGTTAAGGAAATTAAGCTGGTAAGTAAAGGTTTTGTATTTATCCGTGAAATATGAAAAGCGTATTTAGACATAAATGTTGTTGCTAAAAACAAACAAACAACAAAACAAATAATGAAATCGAAAATACATTCAATGGTCTTCGATTGTGGCCCGGGGAGTACTCCCTTTGTCCAAGTGGTAGGGTTGATCGGCGGAGGTACCCTAAAAGGTACGCACAGATGAAAATAACTGATAAAAGCTACGACTGTTTTTGACAGCCAAGCTTACTTTTATATTAGTAACAAAGCAGAGTAAAAATGACCCTTAACACGTACGGAATCATGTTACGTAACTGATTTTTGAGCCAGAACCCTGAAAGGACCCTAGAAGGTACACACAGGAAATATTTCAACCCTAGGAAGTACGCCGATCACCCCTACCACTTGGACAAAGGGAGAACCACCCGGGGGCTGTGGCCTACCTTTACATTGTTGGCTCTGTGTCACTTTATCGGCCATACGATAATATTCAGGCATAGGAAAGACACGACTGAGATTACCAATAAATTTCTGGGGGAACCTGGAATTGCAAGTATCAATTGCAAATATCTCCACTCTGCGTTGTACTAAGATCTTCAGGCGCTGTGATTCGACTTTAGGATCGATGCTACCGCCACAGATCCATATAACTATAGTCCGCTATATATGATGAAAAAATAACTTCAAACATCCAAGAAATCTAATAATAATGGTGATGGCGATGGTGATGGTGATGGTGATGGTGATGGTGATGGTGATGGTGATGGTGATGGTGATGGTGATGGTGATGGTGATGGTGATGGTGATGGTGATGGTGATGGTGATGGTGATGGTGATGGTGATGGTGATGGTGATGGTGATGGTGATGGTGATGGTGATGGTGATGGTGATGGTGATGGTGATGGTGATGGTGATGGTGATGGTGATGGTGATGGTGGTGATGGTGGTGGTGATGGTGAAGGCGATGGCGATGGCGATGGCGATGGCGATGGCGATGGCGATGGCGATGGCGAAGGCGATGGCGAAGGCGATGTTCATGCTGCTGCTGCTGATTATGATGATGATGATCAGTGGAGATATAACAATGATGATGATAATAATAGTGATGATAATGATAATAATAATGCTGCTGAATAATAATCTCTTTGATCTCTTTGAGATCTTTCGTGATGATCCAATAACCATTGATTTAGTTTTCTTCTTGTTTAGCAACATTTTGTTTTCTGTGTTGCAATGGACTATAGGTTGTATTTCTGCATTAAGTTGTTCTTGAACATCATGGAGTGTTGCACCAGATGTGTATTGTGTTGCATCGTCCGCGAACATGTCAATGTGCGTTCCCCTAAGGTGTAGAGGCAAGTCATTCATATGGATGATAAATAGAAGAGGACCAAGTATTGAACCCTGAGGTACGCCAGCTAGTATAGGTGTTTTCGAGGAACACTCTCCTTCGATTATAACTTGAAGGTGTCTGTTATCAAGGTAAGATTGGAACCACGATAGTGCGTTTTTGTTTAAACCATACAAGTGCAGTTTCTTTAAGAGGATGGTATGGTCAACAAGGTTGAAGGCTTTTCGTAGATCGACAATTGTCAGACCACAGATCTCGCCAGTGTCTACACTGCCAAGTAGAAAATCAGTTAACTTAATCAGTAGTGACTGACAAGAGTGAAATCGTCGAAATCCTGGCTGATGGTTGGTCAGTAAATCATTGATTGTGAAGTAGTTGTATAGTTCATTACATACATGTCGTTCCAGTACTTTAGATAACAAAGGAAGAACAGAAATAGGTCGATAACAGTTTCTGTCAGTGCGATCGCCTCCTTTGAAAACTGGTGTAACTTTAGCGCACTTCCATCGATTAAGAACTGAAGAGGCTGAAATCGACATGTTAATGATTCTGGCAACATGTGGTGCGATGACAGGGGCAGCACATCTTAGAAGTTTGGCATTAAAGTTATCAATACCAGTAGCCGTGTCCAACTTGAGTTTAAGTAGCTGTTTTTCAACAAAGTCAGCAGTAGACAATGGCATGTTGAATTGACCATTTATTGAGTGATTTGATTTAATGAATTCTTCAAGCTTCGAAAAAGAAAGAGTCAGTTTCTGATTCTTTGATTTTGAATTCAGCTGTCAGGTTTGCAAAATAGTTCGAAAACGATTCCGCAATCTCTCGAGGTTGTTTAACCTCAACACCATTCACGTTTATAGATTTTGGGGTAACAGACTTTTTGTTGCGGCATAAGATGTCATTGATCGATTTCCACATCTTGTCGATTTCCACATCTTGAAGATGATAATAATGATGATAGCGGTGACGATGATCGATGACAATGTTCATGCTGCTGCTGCGTAATGTGATTATGATGATCAGTGGAGATATAACAATGATGATGATAATAATAGTGATGATAATGATAATAATAATGCTGCTGAAGATGATAATAATGATGATAGCGGTGACGATGATCGATGACAATGTTCATGCTGCTGCTGCTGATTATGATGATGATGATCAGTGGAGATATGATATAATGATGATGATAATAATAGTGATGATAATGATAATAATAATGCTGCTGAAGATGATAATTATGATATCGGTGATGATGATCGATGACGATGTTCATGCTGCTGCTGCTGATTATGATGATGATGATCAGTGGAGATATGATAATGATGATGATAATAATAGTGATGATAATGATCATAATAATGCTGCTGAAGATGATAATAATTATGATATCGGTGATGATGATCGATGACAATGTTCATGCTGACTATCATGTTTACCATTATTTTTGAAGACTTTCGGACGCCAAACTTTCTGGAAAATACAACATGTGCCATTCCGATAGGGTCGATGACACTACCTTTCAGTAACGTTTTTTCCAATGCTATGCTATCGATGACGTCATTCACTCTTTTAGGATTGCCGTTGGTGGATCCCGGAGAAAATTCCTTGAAAGTGAGGGGTGCATGATCCTTGACATCGGAGAATGTCACGATTGCAACGTGCGTACCTTGATTTGAGATATCAAAATATTCCAACAAGTTTTTCATTTGAAGTTTTACGAGGTCGAATGATTTTACTTCTATCGATGTTTCGACAAGTAGTGCAATATCAAGGCAATTACCTGTGAAAGGATACAAAACTATGTCAGCACAGGCTGCCCAACTAGTCCATCTTAGCGTTTATCGCGCGCCAAGCTAAGGGCCGGGTAACGGTTTCAACATTTGCTTCAACATCCGTTCGATTTTGTTGAATTATAGCAATGTTTAAACGCTTTTAAACTCTTTCAACATCAATCCGACATCGATTCAACATTTTTTAACAATGTTGAAACATGTTAAATGAAAGCGTTTAAACATTGCCATTCACCAAAATCGAACGGATGTTGGAGCAAATGTTGAAACCGTTTGCACGGGCCTTAAGAGAGCCGATTAAAAAAATGATTATGTTATTGTTAATAAGCTTTGATTGGCCACGCAATATTACAGCAGTTCTCAGTCACACGTCCACCGCACGCATAAAAAGCACCGCTATAAAACGTGAAGTTGGTGGACGTCAATCAAACTTACGATTTCATTTTCGTTTTGGAATTTATCTCATAGATACTGAGATTTACACACGAAAATCTAATTGAGTAAATTCAGGAGCCCCTGGTAAATTTTCGTTCGTGCGATGAATTTAGCCAATAAGAAAGGCGAACGACGTTTTTCACTAGTGAAAAAGCACCGTTCGCCTTTCTGATTGGACGAACGATGTATTTTCACTAGTGAAAATTATCGTTCGTCCAATCAGAAACACGATCAACGAACACTCACTGTCAACAACTAAAACTGGCACCTTTGCGACTTGAGCGAAAATGGCTGCAGAAGGCTCCAGATTTGCAGGATTTGTGTTACTATACTCGCCAATTCCGTAGATTCGTTTATTGAAGAATAAGAAAATCCAAATACTGTGAAAAAGACGAAAAGAGATGTCTCTTTGTTGACCAAGTTTCTTCAAAATAAAGGTGAAACACGCGGCGAGATAGCTGACATTCCTCCTGCCGAGCTGAATGAATTTATCAGTGAATTTTTCGTGTGTGTGCGAACCAAAGAAGGACAAGAGTATACGAACCATCGTCGCTACGAGGGATGTTGTCCAGTTACGAAAGACATTTTAAATCAACGCCGTAACCAAACAGCATTATCAATGATCTTGTGTTTGAAAAAAACACGAAAAACAATAACCTCCAAGCAGATACAGCTAAAGAAACTAGGGAAGGGAAACAAACCCAAGTTTGTAAGTTAAATTTCTAATTTGTACTGAAGTTATTTATACCTCCTTCGGTAAACATGCATGTTCAACAATGTATTACTTTCAAACTTTCTGCCTTGAATTTGTAAATTATGTATTAAATAAAACGAAATTAAATTGAGTTTATACATATTAAAACACTTTTTTTCATGCAATGGCAAAGTTTTTGATTGTTTTTAGTAAAAATATCTGTCAATAGAGATGTTCACCCTGTAGCCCAACAATTATATATTGTTAAAAGTTTTGCTTTATGAAATCTCAGTATCTATGAGATAAATAAATTACAGAATGGAAAATGCTTGTACGATTTTTATGCACTCGTTGATGCGTATCAGAAAACTCACTCGTTCGCTACGCTCACTCGTTCGTTTTCTGATACTTCTCAACTTGTGCATAAAAACCGTACGCACGCATTTTCCATTAAGTAATCTCTATATCTGCGTTTCATCGTAATCTGGAGGCTGAATTCACACAACAGCCTCTTCGTCTGATTCAGACATGTTTCGCAGCCCGACTGAAGTAAAAACACCATGCGTCTTGTAAACACAGTTTGATTGACGTCCACCAACTTCACGTTTTACATGCAGCGGTGCTTTTTATGCGAGCGGTGCACGTGTGACTGAGAACTGCTGTAATTGATATTAAATCCTGATCATGTAAAAGACCTAAACAAAAACAAATATTTATTTGACTCTTAACTTTTGTTCTTTTGTTGAATTAATCATTGGACCCTACTTGAAGAATTACTATATTTACATTAAAATGCTTACTTGGTAGTGACATTGGACGATGTCGAACGTCGTTATTTAGGCCTATTCCGGGCCCTAAAATCGCCGTAATTCTAAGCGATTTTAGGCGCGATTTTAGCAAAAAGTTCTTTTAATTAAAAAATCTAAGGCGATCTTAGGCGTTTTTTAGGCGATTTTAGCAAAAAGCTCTTAAAATCTAAGGCGATCTTAGGCGCTTTTAGCAAAAAGCTCCTAAAATCTAAGGCGATCTTAGGCGTTTTTAGCAAAAAGCTCCTAAAATCTAAGGCGATCTTAGGCGATTTTAGCAAAAAGCTCCTAAAACCTAAGGTGATCTTAGGCGATTTTAGCGATTTTGAGCGATCTTGGGGGATGTTATGACCCGGAGTAGGCCTTAATTTCCTAGTATTTGTCCTAACAAAATAATAATAATAAGAATAAGAATAAGAATAAGAATAAGAATAAGAATAAGAATAAGAATAAGAATAAGAATAAGAATAAGAATAAGAATAAGAATAAGAATAAGAATAAGAATAAGAATAAGAATAAGAATAAGAATAAGAATAAGAATAAGAATAAGAATAAGAATAAGAATAAGAATAAGAATAAGAATAAGAATAAGAATAAGAATAAGAATAAGAATAAGAATAAGAATAAGAATAAGAATAAGAATAATAATAATAATAATAATAATAATAATAATAATAATAATAATAATAATAATAATAATAATAATAATAATAATAATAAGAATAAGAATAAGAATAATAAGAATAAGAATAAGAATAAGAATAAGAATTTATATATATACATGATTTCATACCTCCTTTACACCCCTTAGCAGGAGGTTTATTGGCAAGTGGTTTTGCAGCAAATGTTACCCCAGCGAACACTAGGACAGCAATGAAGAAACATATCGTATGTACCATGTTGAAATCGTTCACACTGACGGCGAATGGACTTGTAATCGTACAAATATATGTTGATCCCTAGAGACAATAAAATAGAAAACGATATATATATATAACGAAGAACCCCAGGGGATGTACTCGGGGGTTAAATTAGAAAAAAAACCCGTTTTATCAAATTGACTATATTACTGCTTTTAGACGTTTTCATCCCTTCCAAAACTTTAGTGGGTACAGTAAAAACCCGCATATAAGAACCACTATTTTTCGAGGTTAGGCTAAAGTGGTTCTTATATAATTGGTATTTAGTGAGAAATTAGGCTAAGGTGGTTCTTAACTGGTTCTTATTTACAAAGCAAAAACAATTTCCCTTATATGGTGTTTTTTATATAATATAAGTTGTTACGTAGAAGCATCTGAATGATGAATGTATTCTCATTGAGAGCTAACTGATAATACATTTGTAAAACATTTTTCTTGCATTGATTTTAAATTTGGTCATTCAGACTCAACTTATATTTTTTAAATGACCAAACAAATCTTGAAAGCTTTCATATAAGAACCAGTCTAATTTTTTAGGCTGAAGTGGTTCTTTTTTAACAGGTGCTTAAAAAGCAATGATTTTAGCCTAGTGGTTCTTAATTCACTCAGTCTGGTTCTTATGTGCGGATTTTTACTGTATTGCAATTACTCTCATTAAGAAAACTTTGGATGAATTACGGGGGAAAAATAACGGAAAAAGAAGAGCTTTTTGGGGCAATTAGATGCGATTTTTTATAGGAGGCTAGAAGAAGAAGAAGAAGAAGAAGAAGAAGAAGAAGAAGAAGAAGAAGAAGAAGAAGAAGAAGAAGAAGAAGAAGAAGAAGAAGAAGGAGGAGGAGGAGGAGAAGAAGAAGAAGAAGAAGAAGAAGAAGAAGAAGAAGAAGAAGGAGAAGGAGAAGAAGAAGAAGAAGAAGAAGGAGAAGAAGAAGAAGAAGAAGAAGGAGAAGAAGAAGAAGAAGAAGAAGAAGGAGAAGAAGAAGAAGAAGAAGATAAGGAAGAACAAGAATAAGAAGAACAAGAAGAACAAGAAGAACCAGAAGAACAATTAAAGAACAAGAACAAGAACTAGGAAAATAAATTAAACTAGGGGAAAAATTAAAGAAATATATCATTTTATAAAATAATAACTGAAGAAATCTGAGCACGGAAATAAAAGGAAAATAAATAGTTTTTCTTACCGACTCTGTTCTTGAGTAGTTTCGCTTCTAACACCTTTAAAGATCGCGATAAACTTGTACTTTCCTTCTTAGTGGGACCTGTATATATTGGTAATTGTGTCTGTTCAGGCATAGAATCCATACCAGCAAACCTAAATATATTATTAATAACTGAAGATGACTTTAAACAGTACTTACTAGACTAAACACCAGCAAAAATTCCAATGATCTTAGTGAATGTTTATACCTGCACTCAAGGTGTAAAATCTTTTGGGGGTTCAGGTTTTCCATTAGGGTTTTCCGATTTACCGACACAAAGGCAGATTTGGTACTAATAGTGACAGATGATAGTACCAGTGTCAATTTGTCATTATTTCTGTAATATTGCTGTATACACATGCAACTCCTAGAAATTCTAATAACGGTAAACATGCACGTATGCTAATTGGTATCTGGTACTATTAGTACCAAAGTCGCTAAATCGGAAAAAACCTATTTATTTTCCATATTCCATCAAAAAGATGTATTTTTACATTTTTGGACCTGTGATAAAATATGTAGTAAGCTATGATCATGATAAAGTTATAAACATTTGTAATGTAGATTTTTAAAAGCGAGGAATAAACGAAATATTTATGAAAAGTAACGATTTATGTTGCCATTGACAACGTTCCCAGGTCACTATAGAGTCACGTGATCACCTGTCTTACACAGTGCAATCATTCAGTATACACCCATTTCAAAAACCATTGTCGCAGCCGAAGCTACAGTCCACACTCTAAAGCCTGCAAAGGATGTCGGTTACATGGACTAAATTAGTGATTTATTGCACGTTTTTAAAAATAAATGTTTCTATTTCTATCTATAGTATACAACAACTTGTTATGGTCATATAACACAAACATGTACAACCAAAATATCTCAAGTACATTAAGGCCTGGGATAATAAGAGGACTCACTAAAAACTAAAATATAACCTTTAACTGCCTTAATGTTCCTCGATAAATTTTATTTTTGGTAATATGATGGAACTCAACGACCTTAACTTTTCTATGGCCTTTTTTGATAATTAGTGACGTCACAGGCTAGGTCACATGACTAAACATAAAAACCTCTCTCCGGTGGTGGAGAAAGCTGCTGAAACAAAATTTTCGGCAACAAAGGATAGTTCTCACTAATAAATATATGATACTGTCTTAGCTGACGACCTTTGACTTTTAGGTAACGAGATAAATGGGCATATGTGAAGTCACGTGACCTTTTTTGCATAACAACCCCTTAAAGCAGTTTACTTTTTCAACGAGCCAAGACACTGTTGAAAAGCAATGCAGAAGAGAAATAAGTTTAAGTATTTACTTCTCCGATACGTTTTGAACTCACTACCGGAGGAATATTTGAAAATTTGAATATCAAAAAGTCACGTGACCCACCATGTAATCAGTGGTTCTGCCCAAAAACAACACAAAAAGATCCCACCAAATGGAATCAAGGTTATCTGAAAGTTTTGTTGCCTTTTGGATTGTTTTCACGAAAATATCGAAAATATTTCGTTTTATCTGAAATTAGGCCTGTCCCAGGCCTTAATGTACTTGAGATGCTATGAATATCTTGATAATAAGAGAAGAAATACCGACATCCTTTGCAGGCTTCAGAGTATTGACTGTGGCTTTGTTTGCGACAATGATTTTTGAAATAGGTCTATATTTGCCTCTGATATATGTTTTATTGGCGACAGTCTCTTCATGTATATGAGTGATTTTTTCACTTCAAAATGTTAGTAGCAATGAAATATTCCTAAAAAGAAGCAATAACAAGAAATATAACATCATTGTTGGACCAGTTCCCTCCGGCTGACCTGCCCAACGCTCTAGTGAGGCTAGATCATACGTGTCTGACGGATATGGGAATGTGAAATTATGAATATTTGAATAATGTTTCCCTTTGCTCGCCAATGTTCACGAAATTGACTGTTTATGCATGAAACCTATTATTAATTGTAAATATATATTATTGTAATTGTAAATATTATTGTGGTCGATAATAAACTAGAAGCTATCTGAAGAGTTAACTTAGGGTTTCTTGAGGATTCGATAACGAATGAATCGGAGTCATTTTTCCCGAGTTGGGGAGCTCGCTTAAAAAATGGATAGGGTTGCTCGACAAAATGTTTTAAGAATGACCCTAAAAGGTACGCAAAAATTAACTCGGTCCGTGTACCTTCCGGCCATTTGATTTTTACAACAAGAAAAATTGCTTTTTGTTTGTCGAAATTTCAATTTTCCTTTTTTTTGGAAATTGATGTTCACGAAAAAATGTCAATTTTCGATTTTTCCTTAATGGAAAAATGGTCCAATTTTCAAATAATCGAAAGTTGAATTCAATTTTTAATTTTTAGAAAAACAAAATCTACAAAATGACAATTTTCACTCCACCAGGAGAGGGGTGTACGGGACAAACTTGTCACTTCCGGTAGTGAAGCATTTTGATTAAAAATGGCGATCGAGCAGAGGAAATTCTTGCAGTAAACAGACATTTCCCTGTGATAATTGACCATAAAAGTCCAGCAGAGTTTCTTCAAGTAATGAATGAATATTGGAAGTGGCTTTTGAGAGGTTTATCAGGCAGTATAGAGATGACAAAGCTATAAACAAATATTATCTTATTGCGATGAATCGATCGCGATGCGGTCCCTTGCGGAAAACGGACGTTTTCACCGTGATGCTTAATATTCTACCAGCTATTTACCATGCAGAAAAATTTGGTTGAGTAGCAAGAAATATTAAAAGCAATTATATAACTGCATACAAGTGTATATCACTGGAACTAACTGGCAGTTTTGTGGTTTATTCGTGAGCAAGCTTTATATTATATTTAATAAATCAACACAAGAGACAGACGATGTGCAATTTTACTTTTATTGCCTATAGCTTTGATGTATTTTATTGTCTCTGCCAAGCGGGGTAGCCATTTATTGCATCTATAATTTATTTGCTACAATATTATTTAATAATCTCGGTTAAAGAAAGCTTTACTTTTTCGTCTCTCATATAAGTTTACTACTTAACTTAATAAACCCTTAACTTAAAAAAACAGCCACCTCCAATGTTTGTAATTACTTGATGCAACCCTACTCGACATTCATTATTAAAATGGGGAAATGTATGTTAACACTAGAAGGATATATTATCTCTGCTCCATCCTCTGCTCAATCGCCATTTTTAATCAAAAACACCGGAAGTAATGAGAAGTTTGTCCCGACACCCCTCCCCCGGTTGAGTCAGAATTGTCAATTTCTTGATTTGTTTTTTCTAAAAATTGAAAAACGAATTCAATTTTTGATTATTTTGAAAAACGGACCTTTTTTCCAGTAATGACAAATTGAAAATTGAAATTTTCACAATTAAATCAATTTTCCTTTTTTGTAATATTAAATGGCCGGAAGGTACACGGACCTAACTCAGATACAGACCCTAAAAGGTACGACCCCCAGGGCATTTTTCCTGTGTCGTCGTACCAACGTGTGACTACCTTTTCAATTGTAGGTGAAAAAAAATGTATACCACACTTAGGCCTCGTCTACACAAATCCGATCCGGCTGAAACCGCATAGAAATATTTGCGTCCACACGAATCCGCGTATCCGGAGGATTCAAGTAAAAGTATGCTGATTCGGTGACCGGATTCAATGGATTCGTGTGGACGATAGGCCGATTCGCATCAAAAAGTATGCGGTTTCAAAAGTATCCGGGTCCGTGTAGACGAGGTCTTACTTTGTATCGATTGGGTGGTGATTAAACAATAAAGACAGAATTTTGTACCAACTTGTGCAATTTTGTTCTACTAAATTTTCATAATGTTAAATAAATACACACTTTAAAATATTGAAAATACCCACTTAAATGTGTTAAAGGAATTTTCACGACCTCATAACCTTGCAGTTGTAAAACGTTTTGTGTAGAAATAGACATTACAATTTGTAATCACCGAACATCTATCCAGGACATCCAGAATACAAAAGTCTGCTTTATCATATGACCCGTATTTTGCCCGGCGCGCGCTTTTAAGAAAACCTTTGTAAAAAGTCACGTGATGGAGTCCGTACGGCTTTTTTTACCTGGTCCGTACAAACACGTACGGACCCGCTACTCGAAAGAGTGGGTCATATGATAAAAAACTTATTGACTGAGTTAGTAAGGGCCGTACGGGAAAATATTTGGCTCTTGGCCATTTGTACGTATTTCATAACCACGAGCCAAATATTTTCCCGTACGGCCCGACCTAACTCAGTCAATTAAGTACTTATTACTGTACATCTAGTTATAGTTACAGTACTTTCAATGTATTCATTTCACTACACTTTATTTCTTTGATGGTGGTTGTTGACCTATTTTCTCATATAATACTGATTTGCATATTTCTTTAAGACACTTAAACTATCAGCTGATCAGCATAGTTTATTCATCTTTATAATATAGTTTGATTCTAACGCGCGCTCTGATTGGTCCAAAACCGTGGTCGAACTTCAACCGTCCGATCGAACTTCAACTCGTTTCGTCGTAGTTTTCGTCAGTGTAAAAGTAGGGACTGTTTTGCAGTCTAAACTAGTTCAATCTTCAACTCGTTTCGTCGTAGTTTTCGTGTAAAAGTAGGGACTGTTTTGCAGTCTAAACTAGTTCAATCTTCAACTCGTTTCGTCGTAGTTTTCGTCAGTGTAAAAGTAGGGACTGTTTTGCAGTCTAAACTAGTTCAATCTTCAACTCGTTTCGTCGTAGTTTTCGTGTATAAGTAGGGACTGTTTTGCAGTCTAAATTAGTTCAATCTTCAATTCGTTTCGTCGTAGTTTTCCGTGTAAAAGTAGGGACTGTTTTGCAGTCTAAATTAGTTCAATCTTCAACTTGTTTTGTCGTAGTTTTCGTGTAAAAGTAGGGACTGTTTTGCAGTCTACAACTGGTCAAAATGTCAAAATGTCAAAGCTGTTGGTGTCTGCCTGTATATTAGATCTACAGCCGTTTAAATTTGACCGGTCGATAACACGAAACACTGTAGGAAGCTTCGAGTAGTGCTAAACTCCCCGATGAAGTTTGTAAAATACAAACAAACGCTTTGGAGAAATAAAAAGTTTTCAAAAGTCGAGCCGTGCTGCTCACTGGGTCACTCTTTTTTTTAAAAAAAATTAAAAAGTGTTTAAAGAATTGTTGAAAAAAAATGTTGAAAAAATGTTGAAAAATCAAATTGAAAAATCAAATTGTTTAAAGACGTTTAAACCCTAGAAGGAAGCTTCATGAAAAGTTGAATTGTCCGATTACACTGATTGATGATGGCTATTATTTATTATGGTGTATTTCTGGATTAGTTTGTGCTATTTGATCATTACAAACAGCTGCCGAACAGTTTAATTTATGATATTTCAAAATAAAGAAAAAAACGGTTCTGTTTAAAAAACAATTTGCAAAAAACTCTATTTAGCTAAGTTTAATATATCTGTCATAATGAACGCCAACTAATTAATTATTATAACATATAAAATTACTGATGTACGAAAAAGAAAGCTATCATATAGGCTAGACATTCACCACAATAATAATTTGTGAAAGTTTAAGAGCTGTTTCCTTGCTAGCCTATATAGCTTTGGTGTTTTAGACATTCTCATAACTTCTCAAGAATTTAATATTTTTGTCTCAAACTTTTATCTTTGTTGATGTCATTCTAATGTATAATTTTGATGTACTGGTCGATTAAAATATGAATGTAAAAATATATGATAATGAAGCGGCGACCATATTGACATTTGGTCAATATATATATTAAATAAAAGAATATAAGAATATATTAGAGTTGTTCTATTTAACCCGTGAAACAAAGTGTATTAGTTAGTTAAAGTGTGATAGTCTAATAACAACAAAAGAACACAATTGAATTAAGGTGCATTAAAAATGGGTTAGAGACTGATGTGAGTGCTTTACCGGCCAATACACGCACGCGCTGGCTGTAGAATGAACGAGAAATCAAATACAGCACGAGGTGATAGCCGAGTGCTGTATGAAGATTTTTGAGTTCATTCTACAGCCAGCAAGTGCGTGTATTGGCCGGTAAAGTACGAACTAGAAGTCTCTAACCCTTTTAATATTCAAACTGAGTGCACAGCATTGAAAAGACGATTACAAAATGCGATAAACAATCAAAAACAGCCGATGAAGAGAGAGTTTCAAATGCTAGAATTCGAGCGAGCGTAGGTTTTGACAAACATTTTAACGAGCAAAAAGTGGAGAAATATAAGTATTATATTTCCAAAACCTGACGTGAAATTAGGCAAATGAAACTTTTTAAATCTAACAAGAATTCTAAATAACTTTAACATACCTCAATAGCTGTTCAAAAATGTTTTGTTTTCCTCTCTCGAATTTGTAAACAACATGGCGTTAAGTTGAGCTCGGCTCACTTGTTTGTGTCTATATATATTTCTTTTTTCTTTATTTTCGTACGGACGTCTTCGACGTTGAGATATATAAATAAAACTTTTTTTCTTTACATTTTAATTTGAAATGATGAAGAAAACTTCAAAAATTGTATGTATTTTGGTCTTACAATGTTGGTAAGTTTGTTGAAAACAGCCATCGGTTTCAACCCGCGCTTGTTCAGTAAAATTACTGGGAAGCCATTTAAAAGCAAAGCGTCGTAATTGTAAATGCAATTGTAAATGACCCAAAAATGCTTACTTTTTATAAAGATTTGTGTTCTGAGGGTGAGGGAAGATGTTAGCTCATTACAGCATGAAAATCGTGCAGTAACGTCATTACAACATACAAATTATTCTGTAAGTCCCGTTACAGGGCGCTCATGAGACAATCAGATTCCAGGATTTTGTACTATGCATGAAGTTTGAATATTAAAGAGTGATTTTTTATTTTATTAGCTTTTTCCTTCATATGAAGGCAGGGACACCATAACAGCTTACGCCAATTACACTATAAAGTGTGTTTCACGGGTTAGAGTTGTTTTTATTAACCCGTGAAACAAAGTGTATTAGTTAAGTGTGATAATCAAATAACAACAAAAGAACACAATAGAATTAAGGTGCATTAAAGAGAGATACACTAAAGCGTGTTTCACGGGTGGTTATAGAGTTGTTTTCTGTATTAGTTAAAGATACACAAAACTCCTATACGATCTGTTGTCAAAATTCTAGCTCCTGCTCGTCTTAATTAAGGCAATTAATTCAGGGTAAAATATAAACCCTGTTTACGACGGCAAGGCCAAAATTATACTCTACCCAGCGGCAATAGGAAATGTACAGGAGTTTCATGTTTTAATAGGAGTAATTAAAGGTTAGAGTAAGGGGTTGAAACGTTACAGCCCGTGAGAATTTCACATGTGGAAATGACATGTCACGGAAAAATGACGTCATTTTGAATTAATCGTTTTGTAATGAATACAACACAATAGAAATAGAAACTAGCGAGTAAACTAGTATAGGCTGCGTCGGTGTTTGATATGAACGATAGGTAATAGAATGAAATTTGTAACACTGTAAAAAATAGAAATAGAAACTAGCGAGTAAACTAGTATACGCTGCGTCGGTGTTTGATATAAACGATAGGTAATAGAATGAAATTTGTAACACTGTAAAAAATAGAAATAGAAACTAGCGAGTAAACTAGTATAGGCTGCGTCGGTGTTTGATAGAAACGATAGGTAATATAATGAAAGTGAACGTAAAAAATGTTGACTTAACTTTTCTCCCACGAAGGGCTGAAGCTCTATGCCTTTTTGAAATAGGTGTATGCCTATAATTCCTTTCTGTCTTGGAATAACCTGTATATCGCTTTGAACAACCTTTATGCCTATGATTCCTTTACATCTCTGAATAAACTATCGCCTTGGACAACCTTTTTGAATTAAGAATGGAAATTAGCGAGTAAACTAGTAAAGGCTGCGTCGGTGTTTGATATAAACGATAGCTAATAGAATGACATTTGTAACACCGTAAAAAATGTTCACTTTAATTAACTTTACTGACGTTTCGAGCTTTAGCCCTTCGACTTTATTTTTTAAAATAGGTGTATGCCTATAATTACTTTCCGTCTTGCAATGACCTATCTCATTGGACAACCTTTTTGAAATAGGTGTATGCCTATGATTCCTTTAAATCTCTGAATAAACTATCTCCTTGGACAACCTTTTTGAAATCAAGTGCATTATTCTTAATTACGGCTATATATCTATCAACTTTAACTGTCTTACAGCTGACAGAATCTATAATTATTTTCATCGGCTTTTTTCTTCAGACACAGTATGATTTCTTACGGCTACAGAACTATTTTTCTCAACTGTCTTGATACTTTAACGAGTTTATACTAGGGGCTAAATAGTTATTTATAATGAGAAGATTAAAGCCTTTATAATGTATGATATTGTACAACATCTTCATAAGAGTCTGCTCGTCCAACTAGGTAAGTAGTGTTTGTGAAGATTAAGGCCCGGGCAAACGGTTTCAACATTTGCTTCAACATCGATTCAATACGTTTCAACAATGTTTCAACATTGCTATAATTCAACAAAATCGAACGGATATTAAAGCAAATGTTGAAACCGTTTGCCCGGGCCTTTATTTTGTTTTGTTTATGAAAAATAAGTTTTTTTAAACAGATTTAGATCCACTTTAATGGGCCTTGTTTTGTCGACTAAGATATTCTGTAGTTTTGTTGTATATATTATATTAATTACTGTCTAAAACGTATAGATTTTTTGCAGCTTTTATTGTAATATTTTTATTGTAGAACTGAGCTGACTGACACAATCCACACTAGCTTAAACGCTAGTTATCGTACATTTTTACTCCAATTGTTTCCTTAGAAACATCAACGCAGTCCACACTAGTTTAACCACTAGTTATCGTACATTTTTACTCCAATTGTTTCCTTAGAAACATCGACGCATGCAGTCCACACTAGTTTAACCGCTAGCTATCGTGCATTTTTCTCCAATTGTTTCCTTAGAAACATCGACGCAGTCCACACTAGTTTAACCGCCGCTAGTTATCGTACATTTTACTCCAATTGTTTCCTTAGAAACATTGACGCAGTCCACACTAGTTTAACCGCTAGTTATCGTGCATTTTTCTCCAATTGTTTCCTTAGAAACATCGACGCAGTCCACACTAGTTTAACCGCTAGTTATCGTACATTTTTTCTCCAATTGTTTCCTTAGAAACATCGACGCATGCAGTCCACACTAGTTTAACCGCTAGCTATAGTGCATTTTTCTCCAATTGTTTCCTTAGAAACATCGACGCAGTCCACACTAGTTTAACCGCTAGTTATCGTGCATTTTTCTCCAATTGTTTCCTTAGAAACATCGACGCAGTCCACACTATTTTAACCTCTAGTTATCGTACCTTTTTACTCCAATTGTTTCCTTAGAAACATCGACGCAGTCCACACTAGTTTAACCGCTAGTTATCGTGCATTTTTACTCCAATTGTTTCCTTAGAAACATCGACGCAGTCCACACTAGTTTAACCGCTAGTTATCGTGCATTTTTACTTCAATTGTTTCCTTAGAAACATCGACGCAGTCCACACTAGTTTAACCGCTAGCTATCGTGCATTTTTCTCCAATTGTTTCCTTAGAAACATCGACGCAGTCCACACTAGTTTAACCGCTAGTTATCGTGCATTTTTACTCCAATTGTTTCCTTCAGTAAACTGGCACTGACGCAGTCCACACCCACCTTTGTAAAACTCAGGTATCTTTTAGGGGTCATTCTCTAAATTTCCGACGTGCACCCCGCCCTTTTCGGCCGGAGCCCCTCCCCCCCTCCCCCCCCCCTCCCCCCTCTAGTTTAACCGCTAGTTATCGTACATTTTTACTCCAAATTGTTTAGAAATACTTCCTTAGAACCCTCCTATTTTGTAAATTTGCAGAAGACTACATCCAAAAGTAATTCATTTACAGAGTTTTACAGAAACCAAGGTGGAATAAGTGCAAGCAATGCTTCTGTTGCTGGCCCTTCTCGTTCTCGCACAAGGGACATTATCCTACAGGGTCTTGGACACCACAGGTAAACCAGAATATATCGTTCGTTCAAAGCAATATAGTTGGACGAGAGTTGTACGTACAGTGATGTATTTTGTTATGGTTTTGCCAACCAACCATTGTTATTAGAACAGTGAAAATTGAAAAATCTATTGTGAAAATGGTTGGCAAATTAGCAACAAAATACCAACACTTGTAAACACTACGCTCACCTATAGGTGGACGTACAGCGACGTATTTTGTTATGGTTTTGCCAACCAACTATTGCTATTAGAACAAAGAAAATTGAAAAATCTATTGTTAAAATGGTTGGCAAATTAACATCACAATACCAACACTTGTAAACACTACATCATCATCAACTAGGCCTATTGTAATAAAGCTTGTTGGCCCTGCTAGTCCAGCAGTTAAATTCCGCTGGTGCTTTGATGTGACGTAGATAGCTTTTTTTTTTTTTTTTACAGAACTTTCCAATGAAAATTTCGATGAGCTGGCTTTGCTGGAGAGGGATGTATCGATGTCCAATAAAGGTATTAATAACATGTAACAAATGAATTAATGTTGAAATGAATAAATAGATAAACAAATAATTGGTTTGAAGGATGAATGAATGAATGAATAAATAAATTAATTAATTATGGATGAACGGTTTCAATAAATAAATGAAAAAAAAAAAAAGAATCGATCGATCGATGGATGGATGATGTTAAGAATAAATGAATGGATGGATGGATGGATGAATCGATAAATGAATGAATGAAAGAATGAATGGATGAATGAATGAATGGATGAATGAATAAATGAATGAATGAATAGATGGATGGATGAATGGATGAATGAATGAAAGAATGAATGGATGAATGAATGAATGGATGAATGAATAAATGAATGAATGGATGGATGAAAGAATGAATGGATGGATGGATGAATAAATAAATGGATGAATGAATAAATGAATTAATGGATTAATGGATGAATAAATGGATGAATGAATGGATGAATGAATGAATGATTGATTGATTGATTAATGCAATTGATAGATGCATGAGTTAAACAATAAATGAATAATGGATGAGACAAAAAAATTGCATTGATATATGAATGAATGAAAAATGGATAGAAAAATACACGAATGAATGAACGAATGAATGAAAAAAATGAAAAATATGGATGATAACATGAATTAATGTCATGAATACGAAAAAAAAACTGAAGACAAAATTATACCGGACCGCATAAATATACATCTACTTGCAGTAAGTTTGTCATACAAAATAGAACATTTGTCACAAAGAAAATAGAACATTTGTGATTTAGTGCGAAAGGAATTAATTAAAAGACAAAAGAGAGAGTTCAGCTTGAGTGATCTTCTTTTGTCTTTTAATCAATTCCTATCGTACTAAATTCTAATGTTCTATTTTCTTTATAACAAATAAATTGTAATTAATAATATTTTTGTATGACAACCTTACTGCAAGTAGGTGTAATGACTTGTTGAAAGAAAAACAAATTGTTTGGCATTTGTCATTATCGTAATATGTTAAAAAAATATCAATATTAACGATATTTACAAAATGAAAACAACGACAATGAATTAATAATGTTTTAATAAATAAATAATTTAGGATAACTAGATCACATATTCGTGCTTTTATACCGAAGGGTCCTCCTCAAAATTGTAATTTGATTCAATTGTAATTGTCGATGTTTATGTTCGCAGAAGGAACGTTTGTTGCATCGGACAAGAGCGACGATTCATCTTGGGATCCTATATCAATCAACGAAGGTACTTCAATAATAGAACAATAGGGGAAAAAAAATAACTAATGTAAAATTTTGGTATTTGATATTTGACATTTAATATTTGATGGTGATAGGGTGATAGGGTGAAAGTTCAATTTTTTCTCAATTTTTTTTCATCCGCCCTAAAGAGTTGATATATTTGTTGGGCTCGCTCGATATTGTTTTGCCATCTTTGACGTTGCACAGTATGTTTTTAATGATCAAAATATTGCTTGATATTCATATATTTTGGGGATCTGATTTAACCCAGCCACCCCACCCTAACAAATATCAAATGGTTGGTCACTAATTAGTACAGAATAGCGCTAATTGTAGAATCAGTGAAGCGTAAAAAGCACGTGCTGGCTAATTAGAGCACCAAAGCAGTTTGTGCAAACATACACTTATTTTATCACAAAAACTACCGTTTTCGTCCAAAAATGGCAAGACAAACGCATCAAAATACGAATAAGAATAGCAGACATAAGTTTAAAGACGAAACTGCTGCGAAAACGACTTGAAAATGCGGAGTTTACAGGTTTGTATAATTTTGCAAAGGTCGTGGATTATTTTGTGAGATTGCTGGACATGTTGAGCAAAATAAACGGCAAATTATTAGCTTATAATAGTATTTTAAGGTATGTTGCTTCGCCGGTACAAGAAGAATGGCTATTTAGTTTGTACTAGTTGATAAAGAACAAAAGAAAACAATGTGTTTAGAGTCTACTACTAACTATTACATTGACTACAGTGGTTTTCCTTCGCCCGTACAAGAAGAATGGCTATTTAGTTTGTACTAGTTGATAAAGAACGAACGAAAACAATGCGTTTAGAGTCCAGTACTAACTATTAGATTGACTACAGTGATTTTCGTTTTATTAGTATAAATACAAAGGTTATTATTTAAAAAAAGAAAGAAGGAAACAGCATTCAAAATGAAAATATTTTATTTTTTAAAAGCGCGACCGTCACGCGAAAGTGTCCGGCTCGCATTGTCTCGCTTAATGACAAAAAAACAACGTGAACATTTACTATGATACCTTTAAATAGCTTGACACCAAACTTTGTAGCTTTTTTAGTCGATTTTGGGACAGTATTTTCTTTTAAGTTTTCAATTTCATCTTCGCTAACAGTGACAAAACGACTACTGGCAGCCATTTTGTCCGAAAAGGTGATTATCGGCTGATAATCCGAGATAGCAAACCAATCAAGACTGCGAAATTTTGTATCAAATCACCTTTGTATTTATACTATATATATTAGTATTAGATTAAGTTTTCGTTCAATATTTCAAGAGCAAAGAAAACTTTGTCGCTCATGTTTCTTCTTTAACAATTAAAATAATTGTTAAAACAAGTGACCTATTTCAATTCAATGATCGTTGTCGCATCCGAAGCTACAGTCCACACTCTGAAGCTTGCAAAGTATGTCGGTAAAATGAATAATTTGTTATTTATTTCACATGCAGTTTTTCAAGAAATATTTGTTTCATCATCCACCACTGCAGCAAATTGATATGTTCATATACCACAAACACGTACAACCAAAATATGCTATGAATGAATCGATCAGAAATACCGACATCCTTTGCAGGCTTCAGAGTGTGGACTGTGGCTTTGTTTGCGACAACCATTTTTGAAATATATATTTTTACATCAATTAGGTCAAGAAACAACACCAAATATCGAACAAGGAGACATTAAGATAAGTGAGCTTATGAGGAATGAAGAAGAACAGCGCAAAGCGAGCAACATTGACAAGAGGAATGCGAAGAGAGATAAGCGATACTTGTGGATAAAAAAAGTGATCCCTTATGAAATCGATGCAGAATTACAAGGTACAAACAAACAAACAAACAAACGAACGAATGAACGAACGAATGAAAGCTAATGAACGTACAAAACAGATTAACAAATAAACAAACAAACAAATACACAAACAAACAAACGAATGGCCGCGACTACAAAACAGACAAAGAAACAAAGAAACGAACGAATGAACAAACGAATGAAAGCTAATGAACGTACAAAACAGACAAATAAACAAACAAACAAACAAATACACAAACAAACAAACGAATAGACTACAAAACACAAATAAACAAACAAACAAACGAACGAACAAACACATAACTAAACAAATAAGCAAACAAACGAAAAATATATTAATAAAAGAACAAACAAGCAAGCACACAAATTAATAAGCGAACAAACAAACGAACAAACAAACAAACAAACAAACAAACAAACAAACAAACAAACAAACAAACAAACAAACAAACAAACAAACAAACAAACAAACAAACAAACAAACAAACAAACAAACAAACAAACAAACAAACAAACAAACAAACAAACAAACAAACAAACAAACAAACAAACAAATTAACTAACGAACGAACAAAACAAGTAAACAAACAGACAAACTGGCTAATATTTTTACATTATCTTTTCAGCACACACAGCGGTCATTCTTCAGGCCATCCAAGAGTTCCACCAGTCAACGTGTCTGCGGTTTGTGGCCAAGGACAGCAGTCACCCAAACTATATCAAGTTCGTCAAGAAAATCGGGTAACAAACAATTCAAAATGATTTGAAAATTTGTTTGCTTGTATAATTAAGTAATCGATCGCACTCTTTATTATATGGTGTATAAGTTACCATTTTTACTCGGACGAAGTATTAACGTCCTAAACGTCAGTAAGTAACACTCTCTTTTATACGGTGTATAAGTTACCATTTTTACTCGGACGAAGTATTAACGTCCTAAACGTCAGTAAGTAACACTCTCTTTTATACGGTGTATAAGTTACCATTTTTACTCGGACGAAGTATTAACGTCCTAAACGTCAGTAAGTAACACTCTCTTTTATACGGTGTATAAGTTACCATTTTTACTCGGACGAAGTATTAACGTCCTAAACGTCAGTAAGTAACATTCTCTTTTATACGGTGTATAAGTTACCATTTTTACTCTGACGAAGGATTAACGTCCTAAACATCAGTAAGTAACACTCTCTTTTATACGGTGGATAAGTTACCATTTTTACTCGGACGAAGAATTAACGTCCTAAACGTCAGTAAGTAACACTCTTTTTTATACGGTGTATAAGTTACCATTTTTACTCCGACGAAGGATTAACGTCCTAAACGTCAGTAAGTAACACTCTTTTTTATACGGTGTATAAGTTACCATTTTTACTCCAACAAGTATTAACGTCCTAAACGTCAGTAAGTAACACTCTTTTTTATACGGTGTATAAGTTACCATTTTTACTCGGACGAAGTATTAACGTCCTAAACGTCAGTAAGTAACACTCTCTTTTATACGGTGTATAAGTTACCATTTTTACTCGGACGAAGTATTAACGTCCTAAACGTCAGTAAGTAACACTCTCTTTTATACGGTGGATAAGTTACCATTTTTACTCGGACGAAGTATTAACGTCCTAAACGTCAGTAAGTAACACTCTCTTTTATACGGTGTATAAGTTACCATTTTTACTCGGACGAAGTATTAACGTCCTAAACGTCAGTAAGTAACACTCTCTTTTATACGGTGTATAAGTTACCATTTTTACTCGGACGAAGTATTAACGTCCTAAACGTCAGTAAGTAACACTCTCTTTTATACGGTGTATAAGTTACCATTTTTACTCTGACGAAGGATTAACGTCCTAAACATCAGTAAGTAACACTCTCTTTTATACGGTGGATAAGTTACCATTTTTACTCGGACGAAGAATTAACGTCCTAAACGTCAGTAAGTAACACTCTTTTTTATACGGTGTATAAGTTACCATTTTTACTCCGACGAAGGATTAACGTCCTAAACGTCAGTAAGTAACACTCTTTTTTATACGGTGTATAAGTTACCATTTTTACTCCAACAAGTATTAACGTCCTAAACGTCAGTAAGTAACACTCTTTTTTATACGGTGTATAAGTTACCATTTTTACTCCGACCAAGGATTAACGTCCTAAACGTCAGTAAGTAACACTCTTTTTTATACGGTGTATAAGTTACCATTTTTACTCCGACGAAGGATTAACGTCCTAAACGTCAGTAAGTAACACTCTTTTTTATACGGTGTATAAGTTACCATTTTTACTCCAACAAGTATTAACGTCCTAAACGTCAGTAAGTAACACTCTCTTTTATACGGTGTATAAGTTACCATTTTTACTCGGACGAAGTATTAACGTCCTAAACGTCAGTAAGTAACACTCTCTTTTATACGGTGTATAAGTTACCATTTTTACTCGGACGAAGTATTAACGTCCTAAACGTCAGTAAGTAACACTCTCTTTTATACGGTGTATAAGTTACCATTTTTACTCGGACGAAGTATTAACGTCCTAAACGTCAGTAAGTAACACTCTCTTTTATACGGTGGATAAGTTACCATTTTTACTCGGACGAAGTATTAACGTCCTAAACGTCAGTAAGTAACACTCTCTTTTATACGGTGTATAAGTTACCATTTTTACTCGGACGAAGTATTAACGTCCTAAACGTCAGTAAGTAACACTCTCTTTTATACGGTGTATAAGTTACCATTTTTACTCGGACGAAGTATTAACGTCCTAAACGTCAGTAAGTAACACTCTCTTTTATACGGTGGATAAGTTACCATTTTTACTCGGACGAAGTATTAACGTCCTAAACGTCAGTAAGTAACACTCTCTTTTATACGGTGTATAAGTTACCATTTTTACTCGGACGAAGTATTAACGTCCTAAACGTCAGTAAGTAACACTCTCTTTTATACGGTGTATAAGTTACCATTTTTACTCGGACGAAGTATTAACGTCCTAAACGTCAGTAAGTAACATTCTCTTTTATACGGTGTATAAGTTACCATTTTTACTCGGACGAAGTATTAACGTCCTAAACGTCAGTAAGTAACATTCTCTTTTATACGGTGTATAAGTTACCATTTTTACTCGGACGAAGGATTAACGTCCTAAACGTCAGTAAGTAACATTCTCTTTTATACGGTGTATAAGTTACCATTTTTACTCGGACGAAGTATTAACGTCCTAAACGTCAGTAAGTAACACTCTCTTTTATACGGTGTATAAGTTACCATTTTTACTCGGACGAAGTATTAACGTCCTAAACGTCAGTAAGTAACACTCTCTTTTATACGGTGTATAAGTTACCATTTTTACTCGGACGAAGGATTAACGTCCTAAACGTCAGTAAGTAACACTCTCTTTTATACGGTGTATAAGTTACCATTTTTACTAGGACGAAGTATTAACGTCCTAAACGTCAGTAATTAAGTAACATTCTCTTTTATACGGTGTATAAGTTACCATTTTTACTCGGACGAAGGATTAACGTCCTAAACGTCAGTAAGTAACACTCTCTTTTATACGGTGTATAAGTTACCATTTTTACTCGGACGAAGGATTAACGTCCTAAACGTCAGTAAGTAACACTCTCTTTTATACGGTGGATAAGTTACCATTTTTACTCGGACGAAGTATTAACGTCCTAAACGTCAGTAAGTAACATTCTCTTTTATACGGTGTATAAGTTACCATTTTTACTCGGACGAAGGATTAACGTCCTAAACGTCAGTAAGTAACACTCTCTTTTATACGGTGTATAAATTACCATTTTTACTCGGACGAAGTATTAACGTCCTAAACGTCAGTAAGTAACATTCTCTTTTATACGGTGTATAAGTTACCATTTTTACTCGGACGAAGGATTAACGTCCTAAACGTCAGTAAGTAACACTCTCTTTTATACGGTGTATAAGTTACCATTTTTACTCGGACGAAGTATTAACGTCCTAAACGTCAGTAAGTAACACTCTCTTTTATACGGTGTATATGTTACCATTTTTACTCGGACGAAGAATTAACGTCCTAAACGTCAGTAAATGACACTCTCTTTTATACGGTGTATAAGTTACCATTTTTACTCGGACGAAGAATTAACGTCCTAAACGTCAGTAAGTAACACTCTCTTTTATACGGTGTATAAGTTACCATTTTTACTCCAACGAAGTATTAACGTCCTAAACGTCAGTAAGTAACACTCTCTTTTATACGGTGTATAAGTTACCATTTTTACTCCAACGAAGTATTAACGTCCTAAACGTCAGTAAGTAACACTCTCTTTTATACGGTGTATAAGTTACCATTTTTACTCGGACGAAGTATTAACGTCCTAAACGTCAGTAAGTAACACTCTCTTTTATACGGTGTATAAGTTACCATTTTTACTCCAACGAAGTATTAACGTCCTAAACGTCAGTAAGTAACACTCTCTTTTATACGGTGTATAAGTTACCATTTTTACTCGGACGAAGAATTAACGTCCTAAACGTCAGTAAGTAACACTCTCTTTTATACAGTGGATAAGTTACCATTTTTACTCGGACTAAGGATTAATGTCCTAAACGTCAGTAACACTCTCTTTAATACGGTGGATAAGTTACCATTTTTACTCCAACGAAGTATTAACGTCCTAAACGTCAGTAAGTAACACTCTCTTTTATACGGTGTATAAGTTACCATTTTTACTCGGACGAAGAATTAACGTCCTAAACGTCAGTAAGTAACACTCTCTTTTATACAGTGGATAAGTTACCATTTTTACTCGGACGAAGGATTAATGTCCTAAACGTCAGTAACACTCTCTTTAATACGGTGGATAAGTTACCATTTTTACTCGGACGAAGGATTAACGTCCTAAACGTCAGTAAGTAACACTCTCTTTAATACGGTGGATAAGTTACCATTTTTACTCGGACGAAGGATTAATGTCCTAAACGTCAGTAAGTAACACTCTCTTTTATACGGTGTATAAGTTACCATTTTTACTCCGACGAAGAATTAACGTCCTAAACGTCGGGAAGTAATACTCTCTTTTATACAGTGTACAAGATACCATTTTTATTCGGACGAATGGTTAACGTCCTCAACGTAAGTAAGTAATAATACTCTCTTTTATACCGTTATTATGGTGCCCTATTTTCACGGAAGAAGCCGGAATTGCAGCGCGACGCACCTTACCGTGGCCACTTAATTATAGTTTTGTACAAGTTAACCAAACAGAAAGCTAGAATTTAACCTTAATATAAAAGACTCGCCGAGTGACAAACGATAAACACTTTGAAATGTTCAAAGCGAAGACAAGACTTAAGTTATAAGTGTCTGAAAAACCTTCCAGGATGTTTAAATTTGAAAAGGTGTAGCAAATAATTTGAAAAGAAAAACTTTTGAACACTAAGCTAACTTGCAATTATACAAAACTTTAATTGGGTGGCCACGGTATAAGGCGCATTATGCTGTAACGTTTAGCTATTCTATTTTCTCTCCTAGTTGCTGGTCCTTCGTTGGGAGGCAGTACAGTAGCATAGGACCTCAAGAAATCTCTATCGGTACCAATTGCGAACACAAGAACGTCATCATGCATGAGATTCTGCATGCTCTAGGTAATGCAATACATCGGCACTACTGTGGGGGGAGGGGGTTTTGGGGCATGAGATGCTGCATGCTCTAGGTAATGCAATACATCGGCACTACTGTGGGGGGAGGGGGTTTGGGGGCATGAGATTCTGCATGCTCTAGGTAATGCAATACTTCAGCACTACTGTGGGGGAGGGGTTTGGGGGCATGAGATTCTGCATGCTCTAGGTAATGCAATACATCAGCACTACTGTGGGGGAGGGGTTTGGGGGCATGAGATTCTGCATGCTCTAGGTAATGCAATACATCAGCACTACTGTGGGGGGAGGGGGTTTGGGGGCATGAGATTCTGCATGCTCTAGGTAATGCAATACTTCAGCACTACTGTGGAGGAGGGGGTTTGGGGGCATGAGATTCTGCATGCTCTAGGTAATGCAATACTTCAGCACTACTGTGGGGGGAGGGGGTTTGGGGGCATGAGATTCTGCATGCTCTAGGTAATGCAATACTTCAGCACTACTGTGGGGGGAGGGGGTTTGGGGGCATGAGATTCTGCATGCTCTAGGTAATGCAATACTTCAGCACTACTGTGGGGGGAGGGGGTTTGGGGGCATGAGATTCTGCATGCTCTAGGTAATGCAATACTTCAGCACTACTGTGGGGGGAGGGGGTTTGGGGGCATGAGATTCTGCATGCTCTAGGTAATGCAATACTTCAGCACTACTGTGGAGGAGGGGGTTTGGGGGCATGAGATTCTGCATGCTCTAGGTAATGCAATACTTCAGCACTACTGTGGGGGAGGGGGTTTGGGGGCATGAGATTCTGCATGCTCTAGGTAATGCAATACATCAGCACTACTGTGGGGGAGGGGTTTGGGGGCATGAGATTCTGCATGCTCTAGGTAATGCAATACATCAGCACTACTGTGGGGGAGGGGTTTGGGGGCATGAGATTCTGCATGCTCTAGGTAATGCAATACATCAGCACTACTGTGGGGGAGGGGGTTTGGGGGCATGAGATTCTGCATGCTCTAGGTAATGCAATACATCAGCACTACTGTGGGGGAGGGGGTTTGGGGGCATGAGATTCTGCATGCTCTAGGTAATGCAATACATCGGCACTACTGTGGGGGAGGGGGTTTGGGGGAATTAGGGGTAATAGTATCGGGTAAACACAGCGGTCAAACGACTACGCATGCGCGAAAAAAAAGTAAAATGATCCAGCACACAAATCTGACATTCGTACGGACGGTTTAAAAAAAACCGATTGAGTGTACGACTTTCATCGTTTTTTTTTTCCTCAAAATATAAACAAAATTACAAAAGTATAGACTCAATGTAGCTTTTTGCTAAATTCACCTAAAATCGCCTAAGCCCGCATTATAAGATCGCCCAAGATCGCCCAAGACCGCCTAAGCTATCGCCTAAGATCGCCTAACATCACCCAAGATCGCCTGAGATCTCCTTATATGCTCAATACTGGCCAATCAGAGCGAGCCTTCTTATTCATTATTTTGATTGGATGCTACGGTGGCATACGAAAATGTTCAGCGCTTAACCAAGTATTAATTGTTCTCGTGGTTTTTCAGGATTCTGGCATGAACAAAGCCGTCCAGACAGGGACCGCTACATAGAGATATACTGGGAAAATATTCTAGAAGGTATATAATAACTTTACTTTTAGAATAGTTAACAATTAGAGCAGCAACCCAAATGGCCTATGCGAGGCAGTATCCCATATATTAGGCCGAGGGGTCTAATTGTTTTAGTATAAACCAACTAGTAGGTCAAACTTTGCAATACCTTTATTACTTACTTACTTACTTACTTACTTACTTACTTACTTGCTTGCTTGCTTACATGCTTACTTACTTACTTACCTACTTACTTACTTACTTACCTACTTACTAACTTACTTACTTATTTGCTTGCCTACTTGCTTGCTTGTTTGCTTGCCTACTTGCTTGCTTACTTACTTACATACTTACTTACTTACTTACTTACTTACTTACGTACGTACATACTTACTTACCTACCTACCTACCTACCTACCTACTTACTTACTTACTTACTTACTTACTTACTTACTTACTTACTATATTCTACAGGAAAGGCCCACAACTTCGATCGTTCCGATGCACAACTAGCCGATACTCTTGGTGTTGACTATGATTATAACTCTATTGTTCACTATGGACCAAAAGCCCTCTCTAAGAACAATGGCTATACTATCACAGCCATTAACGATCCTAATGACTCCAAGAAGATAGGACGCAAAGAGAACTTGTCAGCGAGCGATATATTAAAGATAAACACTTTGTATGGATGTAGTGCTCCTGGTAGGTTGTTGATATTATCGCTATCGTAATCGTTATCGTAATCGCTATCGTAATCGTTATCGTAATCGCTATCGTAATCGTTATCGTAATCGCTATAGTAATCGCTATCGTAATCGTTATCGTAATCGCTATCGTAATTGCTATCGTAATCGTTATCGTAATCGCTATCGTAATCGTTATCGTAATCGCTATCGTAATCGCTATCGTAATCGCTATCGTAATCGCTATCGTAATCGTTATCGTAATCGTTATCGTAATCGCTATAGTAATCGCTATCGTAATCGTTATCGTAATCGCTATCGTAATCGCTATCGTAATCGCTATCGTAATCGCTATCGTAATCGTTATCGTAATCGCTCTCGTTAACGTAATCGCTCTCGTTATCGTAATCGCTCTCGTTATCGTAATCGCTATCTTAAGTGTCTTTCATTTGCAATTGAGACAACCCTTGACAAATGTCTGGATCCGCCCTTGCAGCATTTACACTAACCAACGATATTTTCAATTCAATTCAGCATGTACATCAACAAAATCTCTCGGTGTAGAATACGGTGGCTCGCTACCATCCGAAAACTTCCAAGCCTCATCTCAGCATGACCTCCCCTTCTATAAGCCAACCTTTGGTCGATTGAACTTTCCAACCGGTGCGTGGTGTGCTATGGGACAGAATGAGTATCTTCAGATTGACTTGGGTGCCTCCAAACGCCTTTGTTCAGTTGCTACTCAAGGAAGTAGTGTGTTTAACGACTGGGTGACGAAGTATTCTGTGAGGTATTCTAGTGATGGTGCGACATGGAGTCAGATACAAGAAAATAGCAACGAGAAGGTTGGTTGTTCAATAGTCACCTTGACAGTTCCCTGAGCCATCTTGAAACGTAGCCGCGCCTTTGCATGGAAGCGAGACGAAAGTTGCAATGATAGAGCCCTTTTAACACCATGCGGGACAATTACTCACATGTCTCTATCATTACAAGCTCAACGTTGGTCTTGCTTCTTGACCTCTTGGTGCAAAAGACCTATTACAAATGTGCACGGACGTGTGAATAGTCCAATTCAAAGTCGTTCCCTGCGCCATCTTGAAAGGTGGCCAGGCCTTTGCATCGAAGCGAATCGAACGTTGAGCTTGCAATGATTGGAACATTTAAGACATTGCGAGACAATTAGTCACGTGTCTCTATTATTGCAAGCTCAACCTATGGTCACGATGCAAAGGCCAGGCTACCTTACAAGATGGCGCAGGGAACTGTCAAGGGGACTATTGTCTTGTACATTGTATTGTCTATATGTTTTTTTCATTCATTCATTCATTCATATTGATTCGTTCATTCAATCCTTTATTAATCCATACATTAATTTTTCTTCATGTATTTCATTCATTCTTTCAATTCATTTATCTATTCATTCACATATTCGTCCTGTCATTCTGTCATTCCGTCGTTCATTTAAGCATTCAGTGAGTCAGTCAGTCGTGTATTCTTTATATTTCTGTTATTCCATATACACTCTTTCCGAGAAAGTTTGTCACCAGTGAAATGAAAAACATACAAGCTAGTACCGCAGTGGACTATGGGTAACCTATGAATACTTTATTAGAACTTAGGGATTTCATTGCCACATTGCTACACTTGTCAATATGTTATTGAGAAATGTCCTTTTTGACTTATCAAACAACAAGAAAGGCGTTCCGAATGCACATTTAGTTTCTGAGCTGATCAATGATCCTTTGCGCCACTAGCTAATGTGCTTTTCACGGGTGACAAACTTTCTCGGAAAGCTAGGTATGCCTATATTTTGATTAACCATCCATATAAATATTTTTTGTTACCAGGAATACCTTGGCAACAGCGATCAAAACACTGTCGTCAAGCACAGCTTCACACCAACAATAGCAACACGATATGTGCGATTTTACCCTAAAGGCCACCAGGGCAATATTTGTATGAGAGTTGGCTTGTATGGTGAAGGTAGGCGACTTGAATACACAACACTTTGTATTACTTTTATTATTATTATTATTATTATTATTATTATTATTATTATTATTATTATTATTATTATTATTATTATTATTATTATTATTATTATTATTATTATTTCGATGTTTAATGATATCTTAAAATTATGCATTATTGCTTCCATTGAAAATAGAAAAAGATTAAAATAATTCATTCGGAATCATAGACACATGTGTGTTCACCTTCTTTACCTCTTCTCCCCCTACCCCTACCCCCACAGGAAGTAGGTCACGCAATCTGATTCATATAATAACACTTACAACGAATTATGAAAATGAATATCAAAATGTACAAAATCACAAAGAAAACATGTACAGCGTATTCAAATGTATTTCTGTTATATTGCTTTTTGACTCCAGTCGAATTGGGAGAGGTTTTTTTTGCTTCCAAAACGTATTGAAAATCTTATGCAAGTAAACAAAAAAAACTATAGATTTCTGAGCTTTGATTTTTGGAGTTATCCAAAATCTGATTCCAAGAATAACACATACAACAAATTATGAAAATGGATGTAAAAATGTACTGAATTATTATTATTATTATTATTATTATTATTATTATTATTATTATTATTATTATTATTAGTATTATTATTATTATTATTATTATTATTATTATTATTATTATTATTATTATTATTATTATAATTATTATTATTATTATTATTATTATTATTATTATTATTATTATTATTATTATTATTATTATTATTATTATTACTATTATTATCATTATTATTATTACTATTATTATCATCATTATTATTATTATCATCATCATCAACACTTGTAAACACTACGCTCACTTATAGGTGGACGTACAGTGACGTATTTTGTTATGGTTTTGCCAACCAACCATTATTGTTATTAGAACAAGGAAAATTACAAACATCTATTGTGAAAATGGTTGGCCAATGAGCATCACAATACCAACACTTGTAAACACTACGCTGACCTATAGGTGGACGTACAGTGACGTATTTTGTTATGGTTTTGCCAACCAACCATTGTTATTAGAACAAAGAAAATTAACAAACCTATTGTTAAAATGGTTGGCAAATTAGCATCACAATACCAACACTTGTAAACACTACGCTCATCTATATTGTGTTTGTTTTTTTTGTTCACTTTCTTTAGCACCATTTCTCAGTCCTTGGTCTTCATGGACACCATGTAATCGACAGACCTGTAAAAAAGAAAGGCAGCGATTTTGTTCGTCTGATAACAGGGCTGTTGATTGTCCTAGTGCTATTGTCAACGAATATGGCGTAGAGACGAACACAGCTGCATGTACACAACAAGAATGTACAGGTACACATTTGATTAAGACGTAATAGAGGGAAGTCATTTAACCCGTGAAATATACACCTATTTCAAAAATCGAAGCTACAGTCCACACTCTGAAGCCTGCAAAGGATGTCGGTATTTTCAAAAAAAAAAAAAATTCACTTTCCAGACTTAAATATATTTTTCGATGTTTAATGATATCTTAAAATTATGCATTATTGCTTCCATTGAAAATAGAAAAAGATTAAAATAATTGCATTCGGAATCATAGACACATCTGTGTTCACCTTCTTTACCTCCTCCCCCCTACTCCAACCCCCCACAGGAAGTAGGTCACGCAATCTGATTCATATAATAACACTTACAATGAATTATGAAAATGAATATCAAAATGTACAAAATCACAAAGAAAACATGTACAGCGTATTCAAATGTATTTCTGTTATATTGCTTTTTGATTCCAGTCGAATTGGGAGAGGTTTTTTTTGCATCCAAAACGTATTGAAAATCTTATGCAAGTAAACAAAAAAAAAAACTATAGATTTCTGAGCTTTGATTTTTGGAGTTATCCAAAATCTGATTCCAAGAATAACACATACAACAAATTATGAAAATGGATGTAAAAATGTACTGAATCACCAAGAAAACATGTAATTATAAAGCTTTTTGATATCAGTCAAATTAGGAATGTTTTTTCGTATTCAAACCATATTGGAAATGTATTCGTTTATAATATGCTAATTAGAAATTAATTCAGTCATTTTACTGAAGTAAACAAAAGAAAATATAGATTTCTAAGCTTTGATTTTTGGAGTTATCTAAAACAATCACTCTTAAAGTTCTGTTAAACTTAAATGTGTAAATTGGAACGTAATTGTACATCGATTTTTGTCGTATTTCGAAAAGGCCAAGACGCACTTTTTACGGGCTTTGTCGGAATATTCACCAAAAACTGGCATTTTCACTCGCTTGTTCGGAGCGCTGTAGTTATTTCCCCAGAATAAATTTTACATATTCTTTAAGAACAATCTTAACTTGTTTAGAATCCGAAGATTTAAAGGTTTCACCACATATAGAATGTATTTTTTGAATTAGTGCACCGGAATGAAGTTTTCAAGGCCCAAAATTATAGCGAAATTGGCGAGCCTCTCTCTTAAAAAAAAAAGAAAATAAGCCTGTAAGCCTTAAACTGCATTGAAGATGTTCGAAAATAGTTCAAAAACAAATATTTCAACATATAAATTCCGGAAATTATGTTGGGTCTTTGCAGGACAAGATTAAAGAGACCCCAAAAACTGCTTTCATCGCACGTTTTCTCTGGCTCGAATTCGGCCGAACCGGTTTTTGGCTATATCTCGGCAACAATTTAATTTTTTGAAAAATCAAACCCACCAGGTTTACTTACTCACTAATACCTATCTCTAGGCCGAATATAAAGAAAATCGATTTTTCTCTGTTGCCGCCGATTCTTGATTTGGCTCGGTGTAGTGGACCGTCGCTCTTAATATTCTAATCGCAAAGATCGGAAGCTCATATTGTATATGTCAAAAATCGTTGTCGCAGGCGATGCTACAGTCCACACTCTAAAGCCTGCACCCCATGGGTCACCCCATGTGTGAGGATTGTACGTCACCTCACTTTGCCTTTTATGTTGCCATGTGGTCTTGGGGATTGTCACCGCTTGGAGAGATTCGCGATCTCTCGTTGCCAGGGCAGCTTAGCACACTTTTTGAGTCTTCTAAGCAAAATTAAATATCCTACTCCAACTTAAAAATATATATAATAAAAATATAAATTGCAAAAAATACTAACGAATGCATCCAACTGAATACTAAGCTACTGTAAAATTAAACCATCGAAAAGGTTTAAAATTATTAATATTATACTTGCTAATGATATACAGTCGATCCCATTTACGTTGTCCATGTAAAAAGAAGTTTACAAGTTAACAAGAGTCACGTGTCTCATTAATATGCGCGTGTATGGAACAAGCCATAAAAACAGGCGTAGAAAATGGCGACGGCGGGAAGTTCGAAACAGCTTTTAAACAGTTTAGAAGTGCGGGTTTGAAGAAAAAAGTAGCTATTTGACTAGAAGAATTACTAATTTCGCAGTTCTGGAGAGCGTCATAGAATTCCTCTAGGCACTAGCTAACTTTCTTCCGGACTTAGCAGATAATATTACTAAAGAATGTCAGATTGGACAAATCATCAGAGAAAGGTCGAGGCATCTCTCAATATCAACGACTTTTCGTCAACGTGTTTTCAATGCATGTGCTATTGTATCTTATGCAAATTAAAAGCTCCGCGAGAGGAAATTGAATATTTAATTAGTTTGTTAACTTGTAAACTTCTTTTTTCATGGACAACGTTAATAGGATCGACTGTATATACACATACACATATACATATTCCAAAGCTTTACAGTTCTTGATATTTTATATTTTGTTTAAAGCACCTATACACGGCCACTGGAATAGATGGTCTGCATGGCCTAGCTGTGCCAAGTGTGGACTGGGAACTAGAATAAGGTCACGTGTTTGCGACGATCCTGCGCCTAGTTTTGGCGGGAACAACTGTGTTGGAAGCAACGTCTCTAATGGAATACATTGTAGAGACAGGTTTTGTGATATGGGTAAGATAACACAATAACAAACATGAAAACATGAAAACATTCTGATTGGCTTAAAGCAGTGCTGTTTTAAGGAAATACAGTGCAGAAAGAAGGAAATCAGTAAAAAAAAAATACAAAATACAAAAAAAAAATAGAAAAAAATAAAAATAAATAAAATAAAAATAAAAATGAAATATAATAGATAAAATATAATGCCTTTTCAGCCGAATTTCTAAACGTTCGCAAATGTAAAATTATGGTTTGTAGAATAAATTATCTTGTCATATGTTCAACATCACTTCCTTCAGAATCGAGAATTTTTTTCATGTATATTATTAAATGGAAATCATATGATTTCGAGTGCAATTTGGAATAAATTTGAACTCGTGGGTTTTCAAAAAGCTCAAATAGCACTCGCCCTATCGGGCTTGAGCTATTTTGAACTTTTCGAAAACCCACTCGTTCAAATGTATTCCAAATTGCACTCGCAATCATATGATTTCCTATACTAACTGAATTATTCGCTGAACAAAATACAAAAAAAAAATGAGTTATTTGATATTAGATGAGCTCAGTAGTCAAACGAACACGCATGCGCAGCTAGATAACATGAAACTGGATTATTAATTAGTTGCACGGATTAAGAAAAAATTTATAATCAACCAGCCATTCAGAATCGAGTATTTTATGTCGATGTGTTACTATACTGGAAACACACGATATTTATTTAGGTCTGATATAAACAAATATTCTTTCTAGCACTATCTATGCAGCGTCATAGAGTATATGTTTTTCTATACCTATATACACCTATTTCAATTAACGTTGTCCATCTGGAATGGTTGATCTGAGACCGATAGGAATTGTGGGAGCTCGTTAAACTGCAAATGCACTATCATAATCACGCTTGAATATTAATGTTTACTTCTGAAATACTGTTATCTGTAATTCACATGATTCAGCACCATTCAAGTGTGATTAAAACAATGTATTTGAAATTTAATGAACTCCCACAATTCCTATCGGTCTCAGATCAACCATTCCAGATGGACAACGTTAATTGAAATAAGTGTATACTGAATAGTACATTCCAAGACCAAAGGGCGTTGTGGGTCTCATTCATTTAAAATAGAAAATAAATATGCATCGATATTTACTCCCTATAACTAGCTCGTATATTGCTTTGAATAGATTGCACTAAGAATAAAATAACTAAACAATATTATATGACCCAAAATGCATTTCGGTCTTGCAATGCACTATTCAGTATTCTACGTTTTTTGAAAAAAGCTGTATATTTTATCATTATGATTCGTAGGTCCAGATGGGTGTAGTTTTACCGCTGGCCTATGTACGTGGTCACAAAGCCCCTTTGCTGACGTACCCTGGACACGAAAGCAGTACAGCACACCAAGCTCGGGCACAGGCCCCTCAGGAGATCACACGGCCGTAGATAATACAGGTTGGGCGATAATTAATAATGGGCATCGATCGTAATCACTATATGACACTGATAACCATCCTCGTCATCATTGCTACAAACGCAATACACCATCAACATTGCTATCATTATCATCATCACCACAAAACATTTTAACATCACCTTCATCCCCTTCACCACCACCATCATCACCATCCGTGGCATCTGCCCGATTATGGAACTCTTTACCAGATGACATTAGAATAATTGACTCTCTTAATAATTTTAAATCTAAACTAAAAACATTTCTTTTTAATCTTTGATTTTAGATCTAGTCCGTTAGTAGTGTTTATTTTATTCTTCCCATAACTATATTATATTATTCTATTTTTATTGTCTATATACTAACATTTTTATTCTAGTGCATATATATTTATTTTATGATTCATTAGTTAATTTACGTTATTTTTTAGATTGTAAAAGCATTGAGACTTTGTGGAATGCTTCTAATAAAGTTGTATTATTATTATTATTATTATGACTATCATCATCACCCTCGCCATCATCATCACCATCATCATTACCACCATCACCATCATCATCATCACCATCATGACTATCATCATCACCCTCACCATCATCATCACCATCATCATCACCACCATCACCATCATCATCATCATCATCACCATTATCACCATCATCACCATCACCACCACCACCATCATCATCATCACCACCATGACTATCATCATCACCCTCACCATCATCATCACCATCATCATTACCACCATCACCATCATCATCACCATCATGACTATCATCATCACCCTCACCATCATCATCACCATCATCATTACCACCATCACCATCATCATCACCATCATGACTATCATCATCATCATCACCAACAGTCATCATGATCATCATCTTTTCATCATCACCAATCACCATAATCATCACCACCCTCACCAACACCATCATCATCACCATCATCATCACCATCATGACTATCACCACCATCACCAACATCTCCATCATCGATGTTTCCAGGTTTCTACATCTATCTCGAGGCATCCTTTATCCCCACCGGTTCACAAGCTATCCTTCTGAGCCCCGTTCAGCCCGGTATTAGCAGTCAGAGGTGTCTAAAGTTCTTCTATCATATGTACGAGTACAAAAACGAGGCCAACTACATGGGATCACTGATCGTAAAAACACAGCTTGCAAATAACGGTGAACAGACTACACTGAAAACGATCTCTGGGAATCAGGCAAACCAATGGAACTCTGCAGCTGTGACATTTACAAGTACAAACGATTATCTGGTAAGCAAGTATAAGCAAGTAAGCAAGTAAGCTAGTAAGCAAGTAAGCAAGTAGGCAAGTAAGCAAGTAAGCAAGTAGGCAAGTAAGCGAGTAAGCGAGTAAGCGAGTAAGTAAGTAAGTAAGTAAGTAAGTAAGTAAGTAAGTAAGTAAGTAAGTAAGTAAGTAAGTAAGTAAGTAAGTAAGTAAGTAAGTAAGTAAGTAAGTAAGTAAGTAAGTAAGTAAGTAAGTAAGTAAGTAAGTAAGTAAGTAAGTAAGTAAGTAAGTAAGTAAGTAAGTAAGTAAGTAAGTAAGTAAGTAAGTAAGTAAGTAAGTAAGTAAGTAAGTAAGTAAGTAAGTAAGTAAGTAAGTAAGTAAGTAAGTAAGTAAGTAAGTAAGTAAGTAAGTAAGTAAGTAAGTAAGTAAGTAAGTAAGTAAGTAAGTAAGTAAGTAAGGAAGTAAGGAAGGAAGGAAGGAAGGAAGTAAGTAAGTAAGTAAGTAAGTAAGTAAGTAAGTAAGGAAGGAAGGAAGGAAGTAAGGAAGTAAGGAAGGAAGTAAGGAAGTAAGTAAGTAAGTAAGTAAGTGTTTGAAACATGAGTGCGAGTGTTTCATGCGGGTTTCCGAATAGGCCCTGGAATAGGCCCTGTCCAGGAATGAAAAGAGCATGTCGACAAACAACACAGTGGTCAAACGACTACGAAGGCGTGGCAGCATTTTCACAGTGCTAAATTTTGAAGTCGATTTATAGAAAATTCCCTGAATACATAAGCTTGAATTTTCGTGTACATAACCTTTTTATTCGTTAAATTGTGAAACTACCAATATTAATTTAGATTTTTGTAGTTTTGTTTATATTTTGAGAAAAAAAGCAATGAAAGTCGTTTACTCCATAGAGTCCGTTAAGAATGTCAGATTTACTTGTTTGTAATTCGCGCATGCGTAGTCGCTATGTTACGCAAAACAGCACAACAATATACACCTTTTTCAAAAATCGTTGTCGCAGCCGAATCTACAGTCCACACTCTAGCTAAGCCTGCAAAGGATGTCGGTTACATTGACTTAATTTGTGATTTATTGCACGCGCGTTTTTTCAAGAAATATTCGTATCTATATCTACCGCAACAACAACTTGTTATGGCCATAAAACACAAACACGTACAATCAAAATATGCTATGGATGAATCGATAACAAGAGACGAAATACCGACATCCTTTGCAGGCTTTAGAGTGTGGACTGTAGTTTCGATTGTGTAGGTGTATGTACGGCGATGCCACAGCTCATACAGTCTATGTTTTGTGTAGATCGTGTTTGAGGGCGTTCGTGGTACTCAGTATCTCTCAGATATAGCTATTGATGACGTGCAGTTGCTATGGGGACCGTGTTCTAATCCAACTGACGTCAACCCAGAACCAAACACCAAACCTACTCTTAATACCAGTAAGTAATATATCGTGATAGTCCCCTGGTACCTATAAAAACAGCGCAGGGGAGATTCTAGGGAAGTGTCCCTTCAGGCACCGGACACCATCCAAGCGCCGCAATAGAGTACTCAAGTGTGACGTCACGAAAAAACAAATTCTGGCTTTTACAATTTTTGGCTGCCAATTGCGATGGATAATCACAAAAGACGTTCACACGCCAAATGTAAAGAGAATCGATCAAATATCAGCTGAGATATGGCCACTTGGATACAGTAATTTGTATGGGAAAATTATTTATTCAAGTAGCCATATCTCAGCTGCTATTTTACCTGGTGAAACTTGCTGTGTGAACGTCTTTTTGGATTGCCTATCAAAATCGAGAACCAAAAATATGATATAGTGAAAATATCATTTTATGACGTCATCACTCGAGTACTCTATTACCCCTATTATATTTAAGACATTTAGGGACCAGACACTCCCTAAAACCACAAGATACCTTCATTTACAATTGGAACACCCTCCTGACAAATTTCTGCATCCGCGCCTCCAGCGTTGACCAATGTGAATAATCCCTTTCACAGTTCCCTGCGCCATCTTGAAAGGTAGCCAGGCCTTTGCATCGAAGCGAGACAAACGTTGAGCTTGCAATGATAGAGACCTTTTAACACCTTGCGAGATAACTATGCATGTGTCTCTATTATTGCAAGCTCAACGTTCGTCTTGCTTCGATTAAAAGGCTTTGCAACTTTTCAAGATGGCACAGGGTACTGTAAAGGAGACTATTAGAGTTTTCCGATTTACCGGCACAAAGTCCAAATTGGCACTAATAATGACAGGCGTTAGTGGCAACGTTCAAATAACATTATGAAATGCACTGCAAAAACGGCTGAGTAGATACACCTAACTATATTGAGTTAATCATGCATTCAGGATGACACTCTATAGTGAGTAAATCCAACTCTATAGTGAGTAAACCCAACTCTATAGTGAGTAAACTCAACTCTATAGTGAGTAAATCCAACTCTATAGTGAGTAAACCCAACTCTATAGTGAGTAAACCCAACTCTATAGTGAGTAAACCCAACTCTATAGTGAGTAAACCCAACTCTATAGTGAGTAAACCTAACTCTATAGTGAGTAAACCTAACTCTATAGTGAGTAAACCCAACTCTATAGTGAGTAAACCCAACTCTATAGTGAGTAAAAGTGAAGTTAAACTCAATATTTTGAGTACATTGTACTCAATGGCCGTCTACATTTATGTTTACTCTTAATAATAAGTTGGGTTAATTCACTATAAAGTGTCATCCTGAATGCATGATTTACTCAATATAGTGAGGTGTATCTACTCAGCCGTTTTTGCAGTGTGTAATGTAAATATTTCAATAGATAATTATTGTATGGATATATCCTGAATAATAAATACACATCAAAACATTCATAAAAACTTAAATGTAGTATGTGATGGTGAAATACATCTTTACGCACTAGTGCACATGTATGCCAATCAATAACTGGTACTATTAGTGCCAAAGCCTGTAAACCGAAAAACTCTATTGGCAAAATTGCAAAATTATGCTCAACCGCACTTGCCAAATTGATGGATGGATTGTGTGGATACTTTCTAATTATTTAGTCTCGGAGAGCTGTGATTTTGAGGATAACTTTGGAACCTGGCAGAACGCTCAAACATATAAACAGTTTGACTGGACTCGTAATAAAGGGTTAACCCTTACGCAGACAACTGGACCCAGCGGTGACCACACTTCACGGGCAGGTAGGACAGTTTCTTAACTTTAACTTTATTGTTATATGTCAAATATAGATCACTTTCATGAATACCATAATATGTACCAGAAAATGATTTTTCAAGTAAACAGTATGTTAATATTTTTGTATTGTCATATGAAAGAACCACCTGAAATAGGCATGTCTGGAAGGTTTTGATGCTCTGGCTAAAATATCAAAGAAGTTATGCTCAATGAAAAATGTAGAGATTTGTATGTAATTTTCTGCTGAGGCCTTTGATGCCTCGTTTTTCTGTTTTTCTGATTTTTCTCTCTTATCTCTTTTCTCAAACTTTCACAAGTTATGGTGAATGCATATGATAGCTTTCTTTTTCTTAAAACATCAATTTTAAAAATTATGATAATTTAGTGGCGGCCATTTATGCCACTCGTCTATGCTTCATTTGTTTTATTCTTCTTATCTTTTAATATTTTTTCCATTTTTTTTTTTTCAAATTGAATGTAATGTATAAATGTATACTACAATTATGCTGCACTTATACATTATACACTTAATGACTGGTCCCGAGGGAAACAGTTAGTTTTGTTTCCCGAGAATTTCAATGTTTCCCGAGGCTCCGGCCGAGGGAAACATTGAGATTCTCGGGAAACAAAACTAACTGGTTTCCCGAGGGATCAGTCATTAAGCGTTTTGTTATATAGCTAATCATTTTAGACAAGTGAATTAAGAAAATTTGAATTTTTTCACGTGCGCTGGGCACTTGTATCCCGGTCGGGATACAGTTAGATTTAACTAGTGTCACGTGAGCATCTATCAACCAATGAGAATGCTCGTTATATAGTCAAAATGATTAGCTATATAACAATATATGATATTTTCCAAACTATATCAATCATATATCATATGTTTTATATTTATATCAATAGTATTTTTACTTAATTTATTCAACTTACTATTCCTCATTATCAAATTATCTAATTCTATTACATATATCAATTTCAATATAATCTATTTAGATATTTTTATTCTTTAAACCTGAATTAATAGTGTAACTAAAAGACTGGGGGCTAACACGAAAACCTAACAGTTAATTTAGCCCCCAGGCTCTTCCTATAGTCCAATTGCCCTATTTCATTATGAAGTCACAATTTGTTTACAGTGGGGGATAGAATCGCCGAAAACAATGGCAATTTCAACTAAATCTTCCTTCTCTTTAAAAATTGAGCTTCATATATATGTATGTTATGTTTATACTTTCATATTTATGACATTTTGTTGTCATTTCTTTCCTCTCCGTCTTGTAAATGCAATTTTATTGTGTATTCTCGTATTGGTGTTATGAATCTGTCCCCCACAGGCGTCCATGATCCTTAGCGTTAAGACAATAGAATGTTTTGATGTGACGTCATTGTGAAATAGGACAATTGCAACTGATAATTCGTTAAATCAAAACAATAAATCATATTAGTATTACTAATTGAACTAAACCAAATATAGGCTACTACGCATACATTGAGACGTCTTCACCGAGGACCATCGGCCAGCGGGCTCGTCTCCAAAGCAAATCTTTCCCAGCCGAGTACAAGTGTATTTCACTCTGGTACCATATGAACGGAGTTGACGTCTGGCAGCTAAACGTCATCAAGATGACGTCATCTAAAGAGATCCTATTATGGTCTGCCAATGAGAATAAGGGTGACCAATGGCATCATGGGATAGTACCGATAACTGGTTCGGAGCCATTTACTGTGAGTAACATATTATGGGCTACCAATGTATGAATGAATAGATGTACAAAGAAGATGTATGTAGGTTTACAACATGAGTTACCGTATCGGCATAACAAAAATGTATAAATACATAAATAAATATATACATACTCCGACGAAGGGCTAAAGCTCGAAACGTCAGTAAAGTTAAATCAAATTGTTTTACGGTTTTGCAAATTTCATTCTATTACCTTTCGTTTATATCAAACACCGACGCAGCCTATACTAGTTTACTCGCTAGTTTCCATTTAAGCAAAGTTAAGTCAACATTTTTTACGGTGTTACAAATTTCATTCTATTACCTATCGTTTATATCAAACACCGACGCAGCCTATACTAGTTTACTCGCTATTTTCCAT